>CADEHL010000133.1:0-42500 GCA_902827135.1 Harpagifer antarcticus
TGCAGTAGTTTTTCTTACAAGAATATAACACAAATTCTAGAGAATCTGCAACCAAGAAAGTCACGTTCGTGTCCAATAATGTGGCTCTGTGGCGCAATGGACAGCGCATTGGACTTCTAGATATGCCCAGGAGAAGGTATTCAAAGGCTGTGGGTTCGAGTCCCACCAGAGTCGACATTTAAAGGTTTATAAAAGTGTTCATAATCAAAATACATGAACCAACCAAAATGTCCATGGTTTATGTGATTATGTAGTCGGTAAACATTTGAACATTCAAAGGTGGAATCTGCTGGGAATTGAACCTCCATTCAAGTCCATTGCCCCACAAAAATATAGGTTCATAAATCTGATGTAGTAGTTTTCTCAGAAGCATATAACACAAATTCTAGAGAATCCGTAAGCAAAACAGTCACGTTCGTGACCAATAATATGGCTCTGTGGCGCAATGGACAGCGCATTGGACTTCTAGATATGACCAGGAGAAGGTATTCAAAGGCTGTGGGTTCGAGTCCCACCAGAGTCGACATTTAAAGGTTTATAAAAGTGTTCAAATCAAAATACATGAACCAACCAAAATGTCCATGGTTTATGTGATTATGTAGTCGGTAAACATTTGAACATTCAAAGGTGGAATCTGCTGGGAATTGAACCTCCATTCAAGTCCATTGCCCCACAAAAATATAGGTTCATAAATCTGATGTAGTAGTTTTCTCAGAAGCATATAACACAAATTCTAGAGAATCCGTAAGCAAAACAGTCACATTCGTGACCAATAATATGGCTCTGTGGCGCAATGGACAGCGCATTGGACTTCTAGATATGACCAGGAGAAGGTATTCAAAGGCTGTGGGTTCGAGTCCCACCAGAGTCGACATTTAAAGGTTTATACCTTTGTTCATAATCAAGATACATGAACCAACCAAAATGTCAATGGATTATGTGATTATGTAGTTTGCAATCCTGTGAACATTCAAAAGTAAACTCTGCTGGGAATTGAACTTCCAATCAAGTCAATTGCCCCACAAAAATATAGTTTCACAAAACTAATGCAGTAGTTTTTCTTACAAGAATATAACACAAATTCTAGAGAATCTGCAACCAAGAAAGTCACGTTCGTGTCCAATAATGTGGCTCTGTGGCGCAATGGACAGCGCATTGGACTTCTAGATATGCCCAGGAGAAGGTATTCAAAGGCTGTGGGTTCGAGTCCCACCAGAGTCGACATTTAAAGGTTTATAAAAGTGTTCAAATCAAAATACATGAACCAACCAAAATGTCCATGGTTTATGTGATTATGTAGTCGGTAAACATTTGAACATTCAAAGGTGGAATCTGCTGGGAATTGAACCTCCATTCAAGTCCATTGCCCCACAAAAATATAGGTTCATAAATCTGATGTAGTAGTTTTTCTCAGAAGCATATAACACAAATTCTAGAGAATCCGTAAGCAAAACAGTCACGTTCGTGACCAATAATATGGCTCTGTGGCGCAATGGACAGCGCATTGGACTTCTAGATATGACCAGGAGAAGGTATTCAAAGGCTGTGGGTTCGAGTCCCACCAGAGTCGACATTTAAAGGTTTATACCTTTGTTCATAATCAAGATACATGAACCAACCAAAATGTCAATGGATTATGTGATTATGTAGTTTGCAATCCTGTGAACATTCAAAAGTAGACTCTGCTGGGAATTGAACTTCCATTCAAGTCAATTGCCCCACAAAAATATAGTTTCACAAAACTAATGCAGTAGTTTTTCTTACAAGAATATAACACAAATTCTAGAGAATCTGCAACCAAGAAAGTCACGTTCGTGTCCAATATTGTGGCTCTGTGGCGCAATGGACAGCGCATTGGACTTCTAGATATGACCAGGAGAAGGTATTCAAAGGCTGTGGGTTCGAGTCCCACCAGAGTCGACATTTAAAGGTTTATAAAAGTGTTCAAAATCAAAATACATGAACCAACCAAAATGTCCATGGTTTATGTGATTATGTAGTCGGTAAACATTTGAACATTCAAAGGTGGAATCTGCTGGGAATTGAACCTCCATTCAAGTCCATTGCCCCACAAAAATATAGGTTCATAAATCTGATGTAGTAGTTTTCTCAGAAGCATATAACACAAATTCTAGAGAATCCGTAAGCAAAACAGTCACATTCGTGACCAACAATATGGCTCTGTGGCGCAATGGACAGCGCATTGGACTTCTAGATATGACCAGGAGAAGGTATTCAAAGGCTGTGGGTTCGAGTCCCACCAGAGTCGACATTTAAAGGTTTATACCTTTGTTCATAATCAAGATACATGAACCAACCAAAATGTCAATGGATTATGTGATTATGTAGTTTGCAATCCTGTGAACATTCAAAAGTAAACTCTGCTGGGAATTGAACTTCCAATCAAGTCAATTGCCCCACAAAAATATAGTTTCACAAAACTAATGCAGTAGTTTTTCTTACAAGAATATAACACAAATTCTAGAGAATCTGCAACCAAGAAAGTCACGTTCGTGTCCAATAATGTGGCTCTGTGGCGCAATGGACAGCGCATTGGACTTCTAGATATGCCCAGGAGAAGGTATTCAAAGGCTGTGGGTTCGAGTCCCACCAGAGTCGACATTTAAAGGTTTATAAAAGTGTTCATAATCAAATACATGAACCAACCAAAATGTCCATGGTTTATGTGATTATGTAGTCGGTAAACATTTGAACATTCAAAGGTGGAATCTGCTGGGAATTGAACCTCCATTCAAGTCAATTGCCCCACAAAAATATAGGTTCATAAATCTGATGTAGTAGTTTTTTCAGAAGCATATAACACAAATTCTAGAGAATCCGTAAGCAAAACAGTCACGTTCGTGACCAATAATATGGCTCTGTGGCGCAATGGACAGCGCATTGGACTTCTAGATATGACCAGGAGAAGGTATTCAAAGGCTGTGGGTTCGAGTCCCACCAGAGTCGACATTTAAAGGTTTATACCTTTGTTCATAATCAAGATACATGAACCAACCAAAATGTCCATGGCTTATGTGATTATGTAGTCGGTAAACATTTGAACATTCAAAGGTGGAATCTGCTGGGAATTGAACCTCCATTCAAGTCCATTGCCCCACAAAAATATAGGTTCATAAATCTGATGTAGTAGTTTTTCTCAGAAGCATATAACACAAATTCTAGAGAATCCGTAAGCAAAACAGTCACGTTCGTGACCAATAATATGGCTCTGTGGCGCAATGGACAGCGCATTGGACTTCTAGATATGACCAGGAGAAGGTATTCAAAGGCTGTGGGTTCGAGTCCCACCAGAGTCGACATTTAAAGGTTTATAAAAGTGTTCAAATCAAAATACATGAACCAACCAAAATGTCCATGGTTTATGTGATTATGTAGTCGGTAAACATTTGAACATTCAAAGGTGGAATCTGCTGGGAATTGAACCTCCATTCAAGTCCATTGCCCCACAAAAATATAGGTTCATAAATCTGATGTAGTAGTTTTCTCAGAAGCATATAACACAAATTCTAGAGAATCCGTAAGCAAAACAGTCACATTCGTGACCAACAATATGGCTCTGTGGCGCAATGGACAGCGCATTGGACTTCTAGATATGACCAGGAGAAGGTATTCAAAGGCTGTGGGTTCGAGTCCCACCAGAGTCGACATTTAAAGGTTTATACCTTTGTTCATAATCAAGATACATGAACCAACCAAAATGTCAATGGATTATGTGATTATGTAGTTTGCAATCCTGTGAACATTCAAAAGTAGACTCTGCTGGGAATTGAACTTCCATTCAAGTCAATTGCCCCACAAAAATATAGTTTCACAAAACTAATGCAGTAGTTTTTCTTACAAGAATATAACACAAATTCTAGAGAATCTGCAACCAAGAAAGTCACGTTCGTGTCCAATAATGTGGCTCTGTGGCGCAATGGACAGCGCATTGGACTTCTAGATATGCCCAGGAGAAGGTATTCAAAGGCTGTGGGTTCGAGTCCCACCAGAGTCGACATTTAAAGGTTTATAAAAGTGTTCATAATCAAAATACATGAACCAACCAAAATGTCCATGGTTTATGTGATTATGTAGTCGGTAAACATTTGAACATTCAAAGGTGGAATCTGCTGGGAATTGAACCTCCATTCAAGTCCATTGCCCCACAAAAATATAGGTTCATAAATCTGATGTAGTAGTTTTCTCAGAAGCATATAACACAAATTCTAGAGAATCCGTAAGCAAAACAGTCACATTCGTGACCAATAATATGGCTCTGTGGCGCAATGGACAGCGCATTGGACTTCTAGATATGACCAGGAGAAGGTATTCAAAGGCTGTGGGTTCGAGTCCCACCAGAGTCGACATTTAAAGGTTTATACCTTTGTTCATAATCAAGATACATGAACCAACCAAAATGTCAATGGATTATGTGATTATGTAGTTTGCAATCCTGTGAACATTCAAAAGTAGACTCTGCTGGGAATTGAACTTCCATTCAAGTCAATTGCCCCACAAAAATATAGTTTCACAAAACTAATGCAGTAGTTTTTCTACAAGAATATAACACAAATTCTAGAGAATCTGCAACCAAGAAAGTCACGTTCGTGTCCAATATGTGGCTCTGTGGCGCAATGGACAGCGCATTGGACTTCTAGATATGACCAGGAGAAGGTATTCAAAGGCTGTGGGTTCGAGTCCCACCAGAGTCGACATTTAAAGGTTTATAAAAGTGTTCAAATTCAAAATACATGAACCAACCAAAATGTCCATGGTTTATGTGATTATGTAGTCGGTAAACATTTGAACATTCAAAGGTGGAATCTGCTGGGAATTGAACCTCCATTCAAGTCCATTGCCCCACAAAAATATAGGTTCATAAATCTGATGTAGTAGTTTTCTCAGAAGCATATAACACAAATTCTAGAGAATCCGTAAGCAAAACAGTCACGTTCGTGACCAATAATATGGCTCTGTGGCGCAATGGACAGCGCATTGGACTTCTAGATAT
The DNA here is from genome assembly GCA_902827135.1 of Harpagifer antarcticus. NCBI lineage: Eukaryota > Metazoa > Chordata > Actinopteri > Perciformes > Harpagiferidae > Harpagifer > Harpagifer antarcticus. The sequence continues at coordinate 5,012 of CADEHL010000133.1, forward strand.
GACCAGGAGAAGGTATTCAAAGGCTGTGGGTTCGAGTCCCACCAGAGTCGACATTTAAAGGTTTATAAAAGTGTTCATAATCAAGATACATGAACCAACCAAAATGTCCATGGTTTATGTGATTATGTAGTCGGTAAACATTTGAACATTCAAAGGTGGAATCTGCTGGGAATTGAACCTCCATTCAAGTCAATTGCCCCACAAAAATATAGGTTCATAAATCTGATGTAGTAGTTTTTCTTACAAGAATATAACACAAATTCTAGAGAATCTGCAAGCAAGAAAGTCACGTTCGTGTCCAATATTGTGGCTCTGTGGCGCAATGGACAGCGCATTGGACTTCTAGATATGACCAGGAGAAGGTATTCAAAGGCTGTGGGTTCGAGTCCCACCAGAGTCGACATTTAAAGGTTTATAAAAGTGTTCAAAATCAAAATACATGAACCAACCAAAATGTCCATGGTTTATGTGATTATGTAGTCGGTAAACATTTGAACATTCAAAGGTGGAATCTGCTGGGAATTGAACCTCCATTCAAGTCCATTGCCCCACAAAAATATAGGTTCATAAATCTGATGTAGTAGTTTTTCTCAGAAGCATATAACACAAATTCTAGAGAATCCGTAAGCAAAACAGTCACATTCGTGACCAACAATATGGCTCTGTGGCGCAATGGACAGCGCATTGGACTTCTAGATATGACCAGGAGAAGGTATTCAAAGGCTGTGGGTTCGAGTCCCACCAGAGTCGACATTTAAAGGTTTATACCTTTGTTCATAATCAAGATACATGAACCAACCAAAATGTCAATGGATTATGTGATTATGTAGTTTGCAATCCTGTGAACATTCAAAGGTGGAATCTGCTGGGAATTGAACCTCCATTCAAGTCCATTGCCCCACAAAAATATAGTTTCACAAAACTAATGCAGTAGTTTTTCCTACAAGAATATAACACAAATTCTAGAGAATCTGCAACCAAGAAAGTCACGTTCGTGTCCAATATTGTGGCTCTGTGGCGCAATGGACAGCGCATTGGACTTCTAGATATGACCAGGAGAAGGTATTCAAAGGCTGTGGGTTCGAGTCCCACCAGAGTCGACATTTAAAGGTTTATAAAAGTGTTCAAATTCAAAATACATGAACCAACCAAAATGTCCATGGTTTATGTGATTATGTAGTCGGTAAACATTTGAACATTCAAAGGTGGAATCTGCTGGGAATTGAACCTCCATTCAAGTCCATTGCCCCACAAAAATATAGGTTCATAAATCTGATGTAGTAGTTTTCTCAGAAGCATATAACACAAATTCTAGAGAATCCGTAAGCAAAACAGTCACATTCGTGACCAATAATATGGCTCTGTGGCGCAATGGACAGCGCATTGGACTTCTAGATATGACCAGGAGAAGGTATTCAAAGGCTGTGGGTTCGAGTCCCACCAGAGTCGACATTTAAAGGTTTATACCTTTGTTCATAATCAAGATACATGAACCAACCAAAATGTCAATGGATTATGTGATTATGTAGTTTGCAATCCTGTGAACATTCAAAAGTAGACTCTGCTGGGAATTGAACTTCCATTCAAGTCAATTGCCCCACAAAAATATAGTTTCACAAAACTAATGCAGTAGTTTTTCTTACAAGAATATAACACAAATTCTAGAGAATCTGCAACCAAGAAAGTCACGTTCGTGTCCAATAATGTGGCTCTGTGGCGCAATGGACAGCGCATTGGACTTCTAGATATGACCAGGAGAAGGTATTCAAAGGCTGTGGGTTCGAGTCCCACCAGAGTCGACATTTAAAGGTTTATAAAAGTGTTCAAAATCAAAATACATGAACCAACCAAAATGTCCATGGTTTATGTGATTATGTAGTCGGTAAACATTTGAACATTCAAAGGTGGAATCTGCTGGGAATTGAACCTCCATTCAAGTCCATTGCCCCACAAAAATATAGGTTCATAAATCTGATGTAGTAGTTTTCTCAGAAGCATATAACACAAATTCTAGAGAATCCGTAAGCAAAACAGTCACGTTCGTGACCAATAATATGGCTCTGTGGCGCAATGGACAGCGCATTGGACTTCTAGATATGACCAGGAGAAGGTATTCAAAGGCTGTGGGTTCGAGTCCCACCAGAGTCGACATTTAAAGGTTTATACCTTTGTTCATAATCAAGATACATGAACCAACCAAAATGTCAATGGATTATGTGATTATGTAGTTTGCAATCCTGTGAACATTCAAAAGTAGACTCTGCTGGGAATTGAACTTCCATTCAAGTCAATTGCCCCACAAAAATATAGTTTCACAAAACTGATGCAGTAGTTTTTCCTACAAGAATATAACACAAATTCTAGAGAATCTGCAACCAAGAAAGTCACGTTCGTGTCCAATATTGTGGCTCTGTGGCGCAATGGACAGCGCATTGGACTTCTAGATATGACCAGGAGAAGGTATTCAAAGGCTGTGGGTTCGAGTCCCACCAGAGTCGACATTTAAAGTTTTATAAAGTTGTTCATAATCAAGATACATGAACCAAACAAAATGTCAATGGATTATGTAGTCGGTAAACATTTGAACATTCAAAGGTACACTCTGCTGGGAATTGAACCTCCATTCAAGTCCATTGCCCCATCTAGAAGTCCAATGCTCTGCCCATTGCGCCACAGAGCCACATTATTGGTCATAAACATCACATTTTTTGTTGGCAGGTTTGATCTCTAGAAATTGTGTTATATGCTTCTGCAATTAAACCTTTGGGACTTGGATCCACAATTTCTGTTCTTTAATCATAGAGAAAGTACAACTAAATATTACATGCTTTCATTTTCTTCATTTTCATTTAATTTGAATAACAAAGTCTCATAACCCTTTAACTACCAGGCCAAGAAAAAACCTATGGAAAAATTATTTGTTTGCATTTTCATCTTACTGTGTATGCTGAATTGGCCTAACAGGAAACCACTGGCCTAACAGCAAATGTCTATATCCTGTGTTGGCCTGACTTGCTCATCAGTCTGCAACTTTGGGCTGAATGCCATGCATGAAAGGTGTTATGTACATTTTTATCACTCTTTCACTCTGAGACTCATAAGCCGGTACTAGATTTAGTAATATTACCATGAATCCCGCTATTTATTTAACATATTTGATTGGAAAACATCTCTGAAACTCTGAAAAAGTCATATTGCTAGTTTACCATAAAAGGCCAATTTGACCGATTGGTTGAGCATATTTTCCCCAAAATAATTACACCCTTGTTAAAGGTCACCTATCATGCTATTTTTAGGCAACAGCATAGGACTCAGATATAGAAAAATATATAAAAAACATGTCTATGAAGTGTTTTGCTCCAAACACCAAACAGATCATTCTAGCCATGCCTCATATCCCTCTATTTCACTTCCTGTTTCTAAAGTGCTGATTTGGGGATAAAGCTTTAAAGAGGAGGGGTCTGAGCTCATGCGGGACCCGGCAGCTACCGTCTAAACTAAATGCTGCCGTGATGAAACGCCATATCATGGATTATCAAGGATCTGAAACAGTCTGGAGCTCAAAGGCTTTCTCTCTTGCCGGTTATACCACAAGGTGAGTTCCTTTTTACTTCCTGCTTCTTCACACACATGCTCTCCAGTACAGGTTAGCTCTGAGTGTTAGCGATGCTAATGTAAACACCGACCATATTACGTCCAAAACAGTCAGGCATTGTTTCTGATAGCAACTTTCTGATTGGGCCGTGGGTCCACATTTCAGATATTACGTCATATCGGACGCAAATCTGGATCAACTCCGTTGTTCCCCATTTTTAGAGATTTGGGTACGGAGGAAAAGAGAGAGGGTTTTATTCTCTGACGCTGCGTGAGTTCCCCGACGCACCGGAGACACATCTTTATGTATAAAAGACATCAAAAAGTGCATTTTGCATCATAGGTCCCCTTTGCAACTTTTTTTGTGCATCAAGTCATCTAATTATGTTCAGTCACTCAAAAATGATTTCATCAGGAGAGTGATTTTTAGCATGCCAACTTTCTCAGTGGAAGCTAGCTGAAGGGCATTCTGTTAGAATCACAGTGACATATTACTTCATGAGAGAAATAATGCTTGGGCTAAGGCAAGGAATTCAGGCTCAGAGGTAGAATGGCTACGCTTTAGGCAGCTGAGGAATAGCTTCACATCTCAAATAAAAAGTGCTAAATCAAAGAACTATTTGTCAGTTACCACAGATAACCTGAATAATCCTGGGAAATTTTGGAAAGCCATAAAATCGATTTCCACTGGTGATATCTCAAATGAGCTACCTCCGTGCCTCACCACAGCATCTGGCATTATATCAGACAGGGCTACTATGCTAAATTGCCTTAATAAGCATTTTGTGTCTTGTGGCTCTCTGTTTGATTCTGTCACTGACTGTACTTCTGCTTCTGTGAACGCTCCAATCCTTGACTCTGAACAATGTGGTCTGGAAAACCCTTTCAGTTTTACTCCTTTAACTATTGGTATTGTTCATGAAGCATTATCCAAGTTAGATCCTAGGAAACCGGCTGGCCCGGACAACTTAGAACCTTTCTTTTGAAAGATAGCTGCAGATGTTATTGCTCCACCTCTTACTTCTCTTTTTAACCTCTCCCTCAGCACTAATACAATCCCAAAAGTATGGAAGTCTGCTTATCTCTTGCCTTTACTGAAAGGAGGGGAGGCAACTATTTTAAATAACTATAGGCCAATCTCTAAATTGTCAGTTCTGGCTAAGGTGCTCGAACGACTTGTGAGTGAACAAGTAAAGGAGTTTTTATGTTTAAATGATATCCTGACTAAACACCAGTCAGGATTCAGAAAGAAACACAGCACCATCACTGCCCAATGAAAGTGGTAAATGACATTACTAGTATTTTAGATAATAAGCAGAGTTGTGCAGCTCTATTTATTGACCTTTCCAAAGCGTTTGACACCGTCGATCATCGCATCTTAAAGCAGAGGCTGGTCAGTATAGGCATATCCAGCCATGCAGTGGGGTGGTTTGTGAACTACCTCTCTGAAAGGTCCCAATGTGTTCATTTTGATGGACTGTCTTCTGAGTGGTTAAACATTTCTAATGGTGTACCACAAGGTTCTGTTTTAGGACCACTTTTATTCTCCATATATATTAACAGCGTAGGTGAGAATGTGGATGAAGCTACTTTACATTTTTATGCGGATGATACTGTGATGTATTGTGCAGGTCCCTCCATTAAAGAGGCTGTTGTTAAATTACAGGCTGTTTTTAACATTATTCAGACTCAGCTCTCTGAACTAAAGCTTCTTTTAAATGTGGATAAAACCAAGGTAATGCTCTTTTCAAAAGCAAAAAAGACACCAGAGCCTGTTTCAGATATTGTAACTACGCAAGGAATAAAACTTGAAGTTGTTGCCTGTTACAAATACCTTGGTATCTGGCTTGATGATTGTCTCACTTTTAAACTTCATGTCAATAACCTGCTTAAAACACTGAGGGTTAGGCTAGGTTTCTTCTACAGGAACAAGTCCTGTTTCTCGCTTGAGGCCAGGAAAAGGCTCTGTGACCTTTTGACCTGTGCTGGACTATGGTTATCTGATGTATATGAATGCACCTGCCAATTACCTGAGCAAATTGGATGCTGCGTATCACAGTGCACTGAGATTTGTCACAAATTGTAAAACGCTTACACATCACTGTACCCTGTATACCAAGGCAGGTTTACCATCACTCTCTGTACGGAGGCTCAGTCACTGGTACACTTTTATTTATAAAGCTATGTTGGGAAAACTCCCGTATTACATCTGTTCTCTGGTAAAGCAGAAGGTTGCAAGCAGCTATTGTCTGAGATCACAGGATGTAGTCTTATTAGATGTACCAAGAGCGAGGACTGTCTTAGGTGAGACAGCTCCACTTGCTTGGAACAGCCTACAGTCCAAATTGAAATTGAGCAATTATGTTTCTCTGAATGTTTTTAAGGCACGTCTGCACGAAATGCTTTATGACACTATGGGTGTTTGGAAGTGTTGATGAATATGTAAATATGATGTCCTCTATTGTTTGTTTTTATGTTTCATGTGGAACTAAATTGATGCAGGTCTCCCTTGTAAAAGAGATCCATGATCTCAAGGGACCTATCTGTTTAAATAAAGGTTTGAAATGAAATGAAATGAAATCTAGAGGTTGTTTTGTGCATAACATGTCAACCAAATGGTAGAGCTGTTTTTTCAGTTAAAGGGATAAAGGAAGAGGTCAGACAAATCATGTGATAACACGATTTCAAATGTAACGACACATGAAAGAAAATGTACCTAAAGGTTTTCTTTTCTTTCCAAAGCTAGTCTTTTTAGGAGACTTACAGTAACTATTATTTTTGGACCAATTAAATGTAGTTCCACATTCGTCTCTATAGGAAATTATTTGGACATTTCAAACTTAACAAGTTAAACATCTGTTCACAAAATATCAGTTTCTGCTCAATTTTTGAAACATTGGGAGGCGTGTGGCGTAGTAGGTTGTCCGTAGGTGTTCGGATCAGGGGGTCACAGGTTCAAACCTCGCTGCAGTCAGCATGTAGTTGTGTCCCTGAGACACTTCACCCCAAATTGCTCTTGTGGGGATTGCGTCTAACAAGTAACCTGTAATGTAATCAGTTTCTGCTCAATTTTTGAAAAACTTTCTTGATGATATTTAATATTTTTCTCGCTTTAAATGTGGTATATTTTGCAGTACAGCTTTTTTTAATGATATTATTTTAATCAATGTTTAAATGTCTAAATGTGCTCTTTCATCTTCAGTTGTTTATTGCTTCCCAGTGTGTTAATGTTGGTCAGATCAGAGAGGGTTGATGATGTATCTGCTGTTAATCACTGATTGATCTTTGACTGAAGTCACACTGAGATAACATCAAACTCACAGGAAACCAAGGGCAGGAACAATCACAAAGACATTTAAAAAACACAAATCCATTTTTAATTTGGTTTTAAAATGTGAAACACTAAAGGTGAATAAGATCAAATGAATAGCATTACCAAATGATTACTTCAGGAGGAATGTTCAGACACAAAATCAGAATACATTTTGTATCCCAGGAAAAACAATGACAGTTGTTTTAGAATAAGATCAAATATTCAATGATAAAATAAAAACATATATTGATAGTATAATCAAAATGTACACCCTAACAATATACTTTACATGTATCAATATATTTTTTAAGATGTATCTTTTCTAGTTTCACAGAGTTTAAGTTTGGAGTAAATATGTAGGGAAGCTCCTGCTCTGATGTGCGGCAGATCAAAGCGGCATTAATGTGCTCTGGTTTCACTGTAATGTGTTTAAGCAATAGCTCGCGACAGGCCGTGGTATGTGCTGATTATATCACAGCTCAGGGGCGTGGTTCGGCCCGACGCGAACAAGTCAAATCAAGAAATCTGATTGGTCGATAGCGTTTTTGCGGACCTCTTTGATTACAGATTTGAAAACATCGTTGCTTGCTTTAAAAGTAACATAATTCATGATGTCAGACCTTGGAAAGTATCTAGATATCCCGCCCTAATGCCAAAGGAACTGCACACTGGATCTGTGTCGCCATTTGATGTCTCTGTCTGGACCGCTGCGTAACAAGGAGGGTTTCTGCCCCGTCACTTCTCCGCTGCTTTCTTGTTCCAGTTTGAAAAGTACTCAGCTCACTCCGCAGCTGCTTATAATCAGCTCATCACAGGCTTTCTGTTAACCTATTACATTTCACCTCATTCTCCAGCAGCCAATCAGCATGCTGCAGCCACACTTTAAAATGGCTCTCCTCTCTCCTGCAGTCAGCAGTGATTTCAGGTGTTCATGCTGCCGCCCGCCTCCTCCCCATCCACCTCCTCCCCATCCACCTCCTCCCCATCCACCTCCTCTCAATCCACCTCCTCCCCATCCACCTCCTCTCAATCCACCTCCTCCCCATCCACCTCCTCTCAATCCACCTCCTCCCCATCCACCTCCTCCCCATCCACCTCCTCCCCATCCACCTCCTCCCCATCCACCTCCTCTCAATCCACCTCCTCTCAATCCACCTCCTCTCAATCCACCTCCTCGCTTCACATCCAGTGCCAGGAGAGTTAACCTAAAGACCTCATCACACCTCCTCTTCATCCACCTCCTCTCCATCACACCTCCTCTTCATCCCACCACCCATCAAACCCAGATCTTCAGCATCACCACCAGGGTCTAGACCCCGGGGGGTTCCCTATATGCTCACGGCTGCATTTCCCCTTTAGATATACGCTCTCAGGATCGGGGTCTAATCGCCAAAGACTTAATTTATCAGATGACATGTGTCAATAAATGTTCTTTAAACAAAATGAAGTCTCTCCTGATTGAACTGCTGGTTTTAATCATAAACAAAGGAACACTTCTGACATAAGACACGCCCTGAAGATTATTCCCCCAAATAATGAACCACACTGAAGTCACGACAGGTAATGCAAGAACTACACACGAGACAGTTGAGAGGAAAATATGAAGTTTGTTTCAATGCATCAAAGAAAAAGGGTATATTTGTATTGTATGGATGAACGGGTGAGTTGTGCATTTACTCAATGAGGGAATAAAAACATCTTATAATCAGTGAAATCGAAGAGGAAAAACTTATTAAAACACAATGTTTTGCTATAAATGTAAAAATGTGTCTATGATTTACAACTTGGACATTTACTTGACTCTCTGTTATTTTACAACATTACATTACATCGCATTTGCATAACTGACAAAGACTTGTTCTGTGCTAATCATTAACAAACCTATTGAACACAGATGTCTTAGTATTTGAATAAACACCACATTGACGTCCTGATACCTGCAGGATCAATCCTTTGAAGACAGGCGAGTGCTAACAGGTGATTCAGAGATTAATGAGGTCAAGTGTTTCCTGTTAGATCACTTCACAGAGTTCAAGAGGTCAAAGACAGCTCAGGTCTCTGACATCAAACACTGCTTTCAGAGTCTCATTATCAAACACACTTCCTTACCTGCATGTACACAGAGAGAACACACGTAATATTATAGTACACACTTATAGTACACACAATGACAAGTAGAACACAAACGTAATATTATAGTACACACTTATAGTACACACAATGACAAGTAGAACACAAATGTAATATTATAGTACACACTTATAGTACACACAATGACAAGTAGAACACAAACGTAATATTATAGTACACACTTATAGTACACACAATGACAAGTAGAACACAAATGTAATATTATAGTACACACAATGACAAGTAGAACACAAATGTAATATTATAGTACACACTTATAGTACACACAATGACAAGTAGAACACAAACGTAATATTATAGTACACACAATGACAAGTAGAACACAAATGGAATATTATAGTACACACTTATAGTACACACAATGACAAGTAGAACACAAATGGAATATTATAGTACACACTTATAGTACACACAATGACAAGTAGAACACAAATGTAATATTATAGTACACACTTATAGTACACACAATGACAAGTAGAACACAAATGTAATATTATAGTACACACTTATAGTACACACAATGACAAGTAGAACACAAATGTAATATTATAGTACACACTTATAGTACACACAATGACAAGTAGAACACAAATGTAATATTATAGTACACACTTATAGTACACACAATGACAAGTAGAACACAAACGTAATATTATAGTACACACAATGACAAGTAGAACACAAATGTAATATTATAGTACACACTTATAGTACACACAATGACAAGTAGAACACAAACGTAATATTATAGTACACACAATGACAAGTAGAACACAAATGTAATATTATAGTACACACTTATAGTACACACAATGACAAGTAGAACACAAATGTAATATTATAGTACACACTTATAGTACACACAATGACAAGTAGAACACAAATGTAATATTATAGTACACACTTATAGTACACACAATGACAAGTAGAACACAAATGTAATATTATAGTACACACTTATAGTACACACAATGACAAGTAGAACACAAATGTAATATTATAGTACACACTTATAGTACACACAATGACAAGTAGAACACAAATGTAATATTATAGTACACACTTATAGTACACACAATGACAAGTAGAACACAAACGTAATATTATAGTACACACAATGACAAGTAGAACACAAATGTAATATTATAGTACACACTTATAGTACATACAATGACAAGTAGAACACAAACGTAATATTATAGTACACACAATGACAAGTAAAACAGGGTAACAAAGACTGCATACAAGACTATAGATTAAAATATGCTGACATTAAGGTTTAAGAGAGATGATGTGAAGGGAATCCAGATCCTATGGGATGTTACAACAACACCAAATAAAACCTTTTAAACTATAGAAATAAGAATAGACTCTTATCTGATACATTGTGGTCAGGAATAAACAACAATAACACAACACAGAATAAGTACAAAAGAAATGTAGATCAGAAATAAAAGTAAAGGATGGGTTTATGGCAAATGTACTTAAGTAAGGTAAATGTAATTAAACAAATAATCTTAAAATAAGTACACATTAAAGACAGGCTCATGGTTCATCATTAAGTAAAAATAGACTTTGTAGATCTGAAATCTAAGGCTTAAGGCAAAGTTACTTAAGTAAGGTAAATGTAATTAAACAAATAATCTTACATTAAGTACACATTAAGGGTGAACACAGACTCATGGTTCATCATTAAGTAAAAATAGACTTTGTAGATCTGAAATCTAAGGCTTAAGGCAAAGTTACTTAAGTAAGTTATGTTAAAATGAATGAACAAATCCTCTTACATTAAGTACACATTAAGGTTGAAAACAGACGGTCCTTCATTAAAGCAGAGCTCAGGTCTTTCAAACTGTGATACAGAATATAACAATAGAGACTTAAGTGATACATTGTGGTCAGGAATAAACCAAAATATGATTAAAAAACACAGAATAAGTTCAAGAGATGTAGTTTGTAAAAGAAATCAAAGTAGAAGATGGGTTTCAGGCAAAGGTACTTAAGGAAGTTATGTTAAAATGAACACATCATCTCACATTAAGGGTGAACACAGACTGATGGCCCATCATTATAAAGTCAGAGAGGTCAAATCAAAGCTCAGATCTCCTCTGATCTCCTGCATCAAACACTGACCCCAGCCCCCATTAGCATCTCTCAGGTGTGTGATGGCACTGGTTCTGTTTAAATGGACACAGGAACCCGCAGAGCTCAGATATCTGCAGGTTCTCCAGGTGAACCATGTCCGGAAACAGAGTGTCAGACTTCAGCATCGAGCGCATCCTCTCCCCTCAGCTGGGACTCAAGCCGACAATGAGAGACTCTTCCCCGGATCCATTCCTCCAGTGGATGACCGGGCAGGAATCCTCCGGGGATATCAGATCACCACCGGTATCGATCCCGGTCCAATACCCGGCTCCAGGCTGCATTCAGTACCGAGGAGTCCCCTGTGGAGACGCGTTTTACCCGCATGGAGCCGCGTATCATCCCGCAGAGTTCAGCAGCTTTTATCCAAACTCCACGGTTCAGTTTCACTTCAGCAGCCAGGACCCCGCGGGTAAGAGCACGGCTTGCAATGATAGTGTTAACGTGATTGTTCGTTTGTTTAACTTGTCTAAGTGGTCATTTAAAGTGAAATAACGACACAGTTTTCCTCGCTGTTGCTTCTCGCACACCCACAGCTCCTAAAACAAGTTCATAATAAAGTGTTTATAATCCAAAATGTCCGCTTTTAAAACCCATTAAATCCACAAGTATTTAAGGTAGCCTACTGTCATTACAACATAACATCGACTTATCAGTCATTTAAAGGGTTACATGTATTACATATGTGGTAGTGATGATAACATGAATCCAAATACTTGTATCTCGGGGAAATGATCAAATTGACTGATAATTTTCTCCTCGCTGTTGTTTCGAGTTGTTTTGATTGAAATGTGAATGGCAGGCATTTCGGAAAGCGAGTGAGTTCTTTTTAACCACAGCTCCTAAAACAAGTTTACAATAAAGTGTTTCGCCACCGAAATGTCCGCATTTAAACCCATTAAATCCACAATGCTTATAATAATAAGTTCAGAGATGATGAGCCGTTTTTCCTCACCGTTGTTTCGAGTATTTTGGATTTGTGTACGTTTTGGAAAGGAAGTGAGTTTCATTTCAAGCACAGCTCCTAAAACAAGTTTGCAATAAAGTGTTTCGCCACCGAAATGTCAGCATTTAAACCCATTGAATCCACAATGCTTTAAACTGAATGACATTACGACATAGCAGCTCGTTTTCTATACGGATTGAAATCTAAAGCCGTTTATCTAATGTCTACTTTGACTTGTTTCCAACTAGATTGAGACGTTTCTCTTGTTTTCTCCGGGACAAAAACACGCTATTTTCATGGATTCTTAACAAAGCAATTGCCTCTGAACAAATATAGTGGATAGTGGTGGTCTAATGGATAGTGAGGTGGTCTAAAGATAGGAAGGTTGTGAGTTCAAATCCCGCCAGGAACACCACCACTAGTGTGCCCTTGGGTAAGGCACTTACTTACTTCCAGGGAGAATGTCCCTGTAATTGGTCATTGTAAGTCGCTTTGGATACAAGCGTCAGCTAAATGAAATGTAATAATGTCAAAATATAGTTGATAGTCTTTGACATATCCGTAATTTAAAGGGTTATCTGTATTACATATTGTGTACTGAACATCTGAATAAAAAATACTCGGGGGAAATTATGAAACTTATAATAAAGAGAGAAGTTGAAATGAAACGTGGACATTTCACGACAATCACACGTGTATTAACCATTTGATCTATTTGTGTTTTGAGCAGATGCTCAGCAGATCCTACCAAGCTACCACGGATACCATGGTTACCATCAGCATGCGGTGTCCGCGCAGTCTCAGTCGCGTCAGAAGACCCGCTTGAGGACCGTGTTCACCAACAGTCAGACCAAAAGGCTCGAGGCGCTGCACGAGCACACCGACTATCCGGCGGTGGACGTGCGAGCTGAGGTCGCGAGGAGGACCGGGCTGAGCGAGGAGACTGTCAGGGTGAGTGTGACGTCATCGTCGTCATTTCAGACGAAGAGACAGAATGCGTAAAACCGAAATACCGAGAGGTTTTCATTTGACAAATTAGGTTTTTCCTTTGATCTGGAAGTTAATATTTAACGTTGCTATATAAATGCTGATGAACACATACTGCCCATGCGCGTAACACCTCTCCATGGGGCATTTGTACGCACGGTCTGTAGCTGACTATCGATCATCCAATTTAAAAATAAAATTGTTTTGACAGCCAGTTTACAGCTTTTCTCATTTCATAACTTTAATACGGATTTTTAATTCTTAGCTTTTGAATCAGTAGACTAAACATATCCTTACATTGTGTGACAAGGTGTTCAGTGAACATGCAGTGAATTCTTCCTCTCTTGTGTTTTTCAGGTGTGGTTTAAGAACCGCAGAGCTCGAAGGAGGAGACGGCAGCGCAGCGGGTCAAAGGTCGAATCCCCGTCTCTAGGGAAGGAGAACACGTTCTTCACCTCCTTCCTCTGAACCCTGGACACCTTGTGACTTCCCGATTTTCACTGCGCAAGCGCGAGTTGTTGCTCCATATTGGACCGCTGCGTACAGCAACCCAAGTGGGACATTTGACAAAGCGATGTTTGGCAAAGAAGAAAAAACAACCACATTAATCTTTGTCTTTATTGGGATCCCCATTAGCAGTAGCATGAGCATCTATTCTCCCTGGGGTCCTCACTCAACACATACATAACACTCACACTCAACACACACACACTCAACACACACTCAACACACACACACTCAACACACACTCAACACATACATAACAGCATTCTGAACGAGAGAGATTACTTATTGTTGGAACAACGTCATCTCCCGATTATTTGAGAAGAAGTTCTTTTAGTGGTTTAAGTACATTCTTAGAATAAGTGAGAAATGGATTTAACTTGTTTGACAGCCTTCACACTGGAAAGCTAAGAAACTGTAAATGTATGCAATCATTTATGGCATTCATAATTCATATATACTTAACTGTGAATTGTTTTCATTTAAATGCATTCGTCTGGCGTAACTGTTTCTGTTGGAAAAGGGAAATTACTTTTCATAAAAAAAGTTGATTCAAGAACAAAACTCTGCTATTAGATCAGTACGGACCTCAAATGTCCTGTTTGGCTTGCCGTACGTAGCTGTTCAGTATAGCGGACCAACCCGCGCTGACGCGGTGCAAATCGAGCAGACGTACAAATCGGGTACCTTCCTCCTGAGGTCAGAGATCAAACTCCTCCTGAGGTCAAAGGTCAGAGGTTATGAATTGTGATGATGCATTCAGGTGCAGCTGGGGAAATCACCAGATACACCTGAGACTGGATTAAAGAGACGTGTGGGTTAAGATGCAGTTTAGTCTCTTTGGAGTGACTTTTTAAATTATTTTGTATTTTTATTATGTAATTTATTGGAACCTGTGAATGCATGTGTCGGGGTTTACTTGAAAAATAAACAGTTGAAATGAATTTTGTCTTGTAATTGATTTTATATGTATTGATTATGTTTAAGCAACAGTTCATTACCCAATGGAAGCAGTGATTAAGGCTGCAACTAACTCTATTTTTAATATCAATTAATCTGCTGATTATTTTCTAGATTAATAGCTGAGTGGTTTTTAAAATGGCTTTCTCAAATCCCAAAGTAATAAACTGTCATTTCAACATTTAATGGATTATCAAAATAGTGATTCAATATTTATTGTTCAGCTGAGAATTCGAGAGACTATTAAAACAAATTGCATAAATATCTAAATAGACGGTTAAGAACATTGTGTTTAAATTATACTAAAATGGTAATATCTTCAGTAAAAGTATAAACACTTAAATTACCAAAAGTACTAATGCAGAATGAAATGTTAAAGCTGTAAAAATAAATGCAGTACAGTAACATGCAGAGGTGGAGAAAGTACTCAGATCTTGTACTTGAGTAAAAGCAGAAGTACTCGGATCTTGTACTTGAGTAAAAGCAGAAGTACTCGGATCTTGTACTTGAGTAAAAGCAGAAGTACTCGGATCTTGTACTTGAGTAAAAGTAGAAGTAGTCAGATCTTGTACTTGAGTAAAAGTAGAAGTACTCAGATCTTGTAGTGAAAGTAGAAGTACTCAGATCTTGTACTTGAGTAACAGTAGAAGTACTCAGATCTTGTACTTGAGTAAAAGTAGAAGTACTCGGATCTTGTACTTGAGTAAAAGTAGAAGTAGTCAGATCTTGTACTTGAGTAAAAGTAGAAGTACTCAGATCTTGTAGTAAAAGTAGAAGTACTCAGATCTTGTACTTGAGTAACAGTAGAAGTACTCAGATCTTGTACTTGAGTGAAAGTAGAAGTACTCAGATCTTGTACTTGAGTAAAAGTAGAAGTACTCAGATCTTGTACTTGAGTGAAAGTAGAAGTACTCAGATCTTGTACTTGAGTAAAAGTAGAAGTACTCAGATCTTGTACTTGAGTAAAGTAGAAGTACTCAGATCTTGTACTTGAGTAAAAGTAGAAGTACTCAGATCTTGTACTTGAGTAAAAGTAGAAGTACCAGAGTGTAGGAATACTCTGTTACAGTAAAAGTATTCAAAATGTTCCTCAAGTGAAAGACAGTGAAAGTATTCGTTGTGCAGATTGGTCCATTTCAGAATAATATATATGATATGTTTTATAATGATTGATCATGAAAGTGTTCTCAGAGCTGGTGAAGGAGCAGCTAGTCTGAATGGCTTTGTAGACTGCAGGGTAGCTGGTGAAGGTGCAGCTAGTCTGAATGGCTTTGTAGACTGCAGGGTAGCTGGTGAAGGTGCAGCTAGTCTGAATGGCTTTGTAGACTGCAGGGTAGCTGGTGAAGGTGCAGCTAGTCTGAATGGCTTTGTAGACTGCAGGGTAGCTGGTGAAGGTGCAGCTAGTCTGAATGGCTTTGTAGACTGCAGGGTAGCTGGTGAAGGAGCAGCTAGTCTGAATGGCTTTGTAGACTGCAGGGTAGCTGGTGAAGGTGCAGCTAGTCTGAATGGCTTTGTAGACTGCAGGGTAGCTGGTGAAGGAGCAGCTAGTCTGAATGGCTTTGTAGACTGCAGCGTAGCTGGTGAAGGTGCAGCTAGTCTGAATGACTTTGTAGACTGCAGGGTAGCTGGTGAAGGAGCAGCTAGTCTGAATGGCTTTGTAGACTGCAGGGTAGCTGGTTGAAGGAGCAGCTAGTCTGAATGGCTTTGTAGACTGCAGGGTAGCTGGTGAAGGAGCAGCTAGTCTGAATGGCTTTGTAGACTGCAGGGTAGCTGGTGAAGGTGCAGCTAGTCTGAATGACTTTGTAGACTGCAGGGTAGCTGGTGAAGGAGCAGCTAGTCTGAATGGCTTTGTAGACTGCAGGGTAGCTGGTGAAGGTGCAGCTAGTCTGAATGGCTTTGTAGACTGCAGGGTAGCTGGTGAAGGTGCAGCTAGTCTGAATGGCTTTGTAGACTGCAGGGTAGCTGGTGAAGGTGCAGCTAGTCTGAATGGCTTTGTAGACTGCAGGTAGCTGGTGAAGGTGCAGCTAGTCTGAATGCTTGTAGACTGCAGGGTAGCTGGTGAAGGTGCAGCTAGTCTGAATGGCTTTGTAGACTGCAGGGTAGCTGGTGAAGGTGCAGCTAGTCTGAATGGCTTTGTAGACTGCAGGGTAGCTGGTGAAGGAGCAGCTAGTCTGAATGGCTTTGTAGACTGCAGGGTAGCTGGTGAAGGAGCAGCTAGTCTGAATGGCTTTGTAGACTGCAGGGTAGCTGGTGAAGGTGCAGCTAGTCTGAATGACTTTGTAGACTGCAGGGTAGCTGGTGAAGGAGCAGCTAGTCTGAATGGCTTTGTAGACTGCAGGGTAGCTGGTGAAGGAGCAGCTAGTCTGAATGGCTTTGTAGACTGCAGGGTAGCTGGTGAAGGAGCAGCTAGTCTGAATGGCTTTGTAGACTGCAGGGTAGCTGGTGAAGGAGCAGCTAGTCTGAATGGCTTTGTAGACTGCAGGGTAGCTGGTGAAGGGTGCAGCTAGTCTGAATGACTTTGTAGACTGCAGGGTAGCTGGTGAAGGAGCAGCTAGTCTGAATGGCTTTGTAGACTGCAGGGTAGCTGGTGAAGGTGCAGCTAGTCTGAATGGCTTTGTAGACTGCAGGGTAGCTGGTGAAGGTGCAGCTAGTCTGAATGGCTTTGTAGACTGCAGGGTAGCTGGTGAAGGTGCAGCTAGTCTGAATGGCTTTGTAGACTGCAGGGTAGCTGGTGAAGGTGCAGCTAGTCTGAATGGCTTTGTAGACTGCAGGGTAGCTGGTGAAGGTGCAGCTAGTCTGAATGGCTTTGTAGACTGCAGGGTAGCTGGTGAAGGAGCAGCTAGTCTGAATGGCTTTGTAGACTGCAGGGTAGCTGGTGAAGGAGCAGCTAGTCTGAATGGCTTTGTAGACTGCAGGGTAGCTGGTGAAGGTGCAGCTAGTCTGAATGACTTTGTAGACTGCAGGGTAGCTGGTGAAGGAGCAGCTAGTCTGAATGGCTTTGTAGACTGCAGGGTAGCTGGTGAAGGAGCAGCTAGTCTGAATGGCTTTGTAGACTGCAGGGTAGCTGGTGAAGGAGCAGCTAGTCTGAATGGCTTTGTAGACTGCAGGGTAGCTGGTGAAGGAGCAGCTAGTCTGAATGGCTTTGTAGACTGCAGGGTAGCTGGTGAAGGTGCAGCTAGTCTGAATGACTTTGTAGACTGCAGGGTAGCTGGTGAAGGAGCAGCTAGTCTGAATGGCTTTGTAGACTGCAGGGTAGCTGGTGAAGGTGCAGCTAGTCTGAATGGCTTTGTAGACTGCAGGGTAGCTGGTGAAGGAGCAGCTAGTCTGAATGGCTTTGTAGACTGCAGGGTAGCTGGTGGATTTACTCCAGGTGGAACTAAAGTCTGATTTAACACTTGGTTAGATTTCACATCATTCATCCAGATCTGTGAAGTAACTAAAGATATTAAATACATGTAGAGGAGTAGAAGTACACCATGTACCTCTGAACTGTAGTGGAGTAGAAGTACACCATGTACCTCTGAACTGTAGTGGAGTAGAAGTACACAGTAGCATAACATGGAAATACTCAAGTAAAGTACCTCAAAATTGTAATTAAGAACAGTACTTTAGTAAATGTACTTAGTTACTTTCCCCCTCTGGAAATCACATTTGATTTGATAATAAAAAATCCACTATAAGTCTTATAACTGATCAAAATAAACACGTGTTCTGTGAGTAAAAGCAAAGGACACGAAGGGTAGAAAAACCACACCAAATTCTTTATTATATTAGAGTTGTCATAGTGATCAAGCATTTTCCATGCTGATGAGAAGAAGATACACATATTGAAAAACCCAAAAGAGAGAATACTGAGAGAGAGTTTCATGCAGTGAGTTTCTGTTAGATTCTGTCCGATGCTCCTTCTCTCCTGTTTCCCCCTAACGTCCGTCAGCCTCACACACTTTTAAAACAGGAGTTATTCACACACATGGACTGAGCACAAAGTAAAACACACACACTACAAAACCAGAGAACCAAAAAGTACACTTAGTGAAGTTATCAAAATATATGCCATATACTCTTATTGATGTTAAAAGAACCCGGGCTGAGTTAGTTTCTATGAGACTGTAACGTTTTATTCTCAGACACATACACCGATCGATAATAGAGGAATTAAGAGGACAAAACCGGCATTTCTGGATGTTAACTAAAATTACAAATACCTTGTTTCACGTATACGCCACCAGATGGAGGCGAGACAAATATAAACGTGACTTTAATTTGATAGAAGCAAGATTTATAGGTACTGTATTTGTAGTTAAAGAGCTCAGTGGAACCAGCTAAGTCCATTAAATGTAGAAAATGAAATAGACAATATGTAATAAGGGATGTCACAATACCATCAATTTAGCAGTCGACACCAATACCAGCAGATTTCACGATCGGGAAAAACCGTTCAAATGTAACGTAAATGTAAAAGTGTAATTCAAATTCAATTTTACAAGTTGACATTGGAACATATCATAATAAAGTTATGATTTATATTCACACAATATTCAAGAACTCATAAAGTAACGCTATGGGACCTCTGTTCACCAGATGCTAACAGCTAAAAGCTAACTGCTTACAGCTAACAGCTAAAAGCTAACTGATTACGCCTTACTGTTCAACCCAGTCTCACGGCATTTTGTGTTATAGTCACGAAATTAATTTAATCTATTGATTCGTGTTCACCAACAAGATTAAAAGCAATGTATTTCTATTGGTAGTGTGTTTCGTGTGTCTTGGAAGACCAGAAGCTGTGGGGTTCATAAAAACATTTTCTTACTCAATATCTTACCCTATCCCTTTTATTTTAAATAGTATAATGTCGGAGTTTTTTTGCCGTCCAAGAGGAAAATAAATGGCTCAGAGCCTCAGAATACTGAAATCTGTATTTTTTTTATCTGTTTTTCCTTCTAATTATTTACATTGCTTTTAAAATCGTTCTGTGTGACACGAAAAACATGGCGAAATTGGGTTGGTGAACACGAATCAATAGATTAATTTCGTGACTATAACACGAAATGCCGTGAGACTGTGTTGTACTGTTAACAGTTTAAAGCTAACAGCTAACAACTTACAGCCAACAGCCAACAGCTAACTCCTTCGGGCTTACTGTTAACAGCCAACAGCCAACAGTTTACTGTTAACAGTTTACAGCTAACAACTTACAGCTAACAACTTACAGCCAACAGCTAACAGCTAACTCCTTACAGCTTACTGTTAACAGCTTACAGCTAACAGCCAACAGCTTACTGTTAACAGTTTACAGCTAACAGCCAACAGCCAACAGCCAACAGCTAACCAGCCAACAGCTAACAGCCAACAGCCAACAGCTAACAGCTAACAGCCAACAGCCAACAGCTAACAGCCAACAGCCAACAGCTAACAGCTAACTCCTTACAGCTTACTGTTAACAGCTTACAGCTAACAGCCAACAGCTTACTGTTAACAGTTTACAGCTAACAGCCAACAGCTAACAGCCAACAGCTAACCAGCCAACAGCTAACAGCTTACAGCTAACAGCTAACAGCTAACAGCCAACAGCTTACTGTGAACAGCTAACAGCTAACAGCTAAAACAGCTAATGTTAACCATCAGATAGCAGATTTGTCGTTCACAATGTTATTACAATTATCAGCGAAAAACTTTCGATGAAATTAAGGTATGTCAAAAAGCTAGTTGTATTCAGTATTAAATGCAATTGGATATGCCTTATCCTAAAATCAAGAGCCAGGCCAATTCTCAACCTTGTCTGTAATAGTGACGAATAACCAGAACGTTTAACGCCACCATAATAGGCCTCTTCCACTAAGTATTGATTTTTGTGACATCCCTTTATGTTATGAGGAAAGGTGTGTGACATGTTGTGTGTCTTGATAGTGACGCTTAGTGGCCGTTTACACAGCAGTAAGAACACTACGTTCCGCACGGACACAAATCGACTTTACGGTACAAAGACCATCACTGTGTCCACTGACGTCTATAATGATCAGCTGCAGCTTCAGCAAAACACCTCCCTCACCGTGAGATTATAGAAACACTAGATGAAGTTAGGAGATGAATTTGGGACGGTAAAGCGTTGAGTCGTCTGCGGAGTGACTTTAACGATCTTTCACTTTAATGACGGTTTCAGGGAAATGGAAAACAGTGGAGAATAACTCTGACTTCAAATGTGGAAAATATTGATATTTTTGGTTCTCATTCAATTTAGTTTTCCCAATAAACTTTAGAAGAATGCAGAATTGCTAGAATGTTAGAATTGCCTGTACGACGGAATAGATTATCTTCATGTATAGGTTTAGATTTCGCTTTGGATGTCCACCTTTAGCCTTATTCGTTTTGTGTTAAAGTTAAATATATTTATTACAAGAAACAGTGAAAAATACCAACAAGTCTGAATGTGCAGAAAAACAATTTTAACAGCGTGAAAACATTTTTTTATTTGCAGTCCTGGAAATCAGAGCGTGTTCTTATTTATTATCTCCGTGTATTTGTGTGCTTACAGAGTGTAGAGATTAACATCAACACATTTCCACAGAGACACTGTTTACATATTGCTGTTATGCACATACTTCGAGAGAGATTTGAACATGAAGCTAACACACTGAGATTAACTTTTTAGATGCTCACGTTCACAAAAGGAAAGTCTTTTTTATAAGTGAGGATCGAGGGAGGAGAGAAGAGGGAGAGAAGAGGGAGAGAAGAGGGAGAGAAGAGGGAGAGAAGAGGGATAGAAGAGGGAGAGAAGAGGGATAGAAGAGGGAGAGAAGAGGGAGAGAAGAGGGATAGAAGAGGGATAGAAGAGGGATAGAAGAGGGATAGAAGCAGAGAGGAAGCTTTTTAAAATGTCGTGAAGAGAGTTTATCGAGATTTCTAGAATTGAAACCCCGACATGGGTGAGATGAAAGGACACTAAACAAATACCAAACTTCATACAGGTGTTTTAAAAGAAGCTTATTTCGTACACGGGAGAGTGATGGCACAACAACACATCACGTGTAGCGGGCGAAAAACACTTGATTTTAAAGTTTGGGTTTGTTAGCTTTTGGTTAAAGACAACATATGATTGCAGCTCGTCTTAAGATTTCAACGCTAACTATTGATTCATTTCTATCGCACAATACACTGATTTATAATCACAAGCCAACAGTACTTCAACTGAATTAGCTATCTGGAAACAGCACGATGTTTTCCAATTTGTCGTGAACGATACATCAAATTTGACCTGCTGAGAACAACATGTCTGCATCCACGATAATTACAGAGCCGCGTGTTTATAGAGACCAAGAACAACTCAAGAAAACTGACTGTAACACTACGATAAATTCAGCAATTGATTAACCCTGTTTTCAGTTTGACATCTGAGGTTAAAGCATGCAGGCGAGGAGAGTCACTTCACACACACGTATTACGTTTTTAGGATTGAGATCTAAGTCTCAGACGAGGAAGCAGCAGCGAAGGCAGAAATCATTTAATTGGCTAATTGAACATGTGTCTAACGAGCTTTTGGTTTGGCAAATGCAACATTAAAGGTAGGGTAGGTAAGAATGGAGAAACCAGCGCTAGAATCTGAAAGTACGCAGCCGGAAACAATCTGCCCCTTCCTTCAGACTTCCTCTCAGAGCCCCTCCTCCAACACACACGAACGCGCACATGACCAATGAGGGCACGAGATCAGTGTGTGCCCAGATGGAAGGCTGACAGGCAGGTAGGCCATCCAGTTACTTTAACCGGCTCAGATGATTGGTCGAGCTTTTTACAGCGCCACGGCTTCCACTGATGATATATTGTTATGGATTTTTTGTCAAAGCACTTCAGATATTCATTGCTATCTGGACGTTCAGAGCGTTCCATGGAATATAACAACAGGTGTTTCTGAAGTGAACTACCTACCCCACCTTACTCATCTGCATTGGTTTCTCATTTTAAGCGAGAGACCCAAATGGAGCAGCAGCACACACTGATGTTTAAACAAAGACACAACGATGACGTGAGGCCGGATGAAAAGGTGTGTGAAGAGAATATTTTAGGGTGGCTTTAGCTCAGTTTCTTTGAGGGGAACAAAGGACATTTTGATCAGATACAAGGCACTATAGATTTGCTATAGAACGGCTAAAGTAGAGGGATGAGAGAAAAGAGGGTTTCACTACGAGGACTGACGGTGAGGAGAGCATCAAGAAGATGGAGAGAGATCGATCGCAGGAAGTTGTTAGGACTGCATCTCAGTGCGAAGCATCCACGGAAACCAACAGCAGAACAGCAACCTGAAGAGGAAGAGGAGGAAGAGGAGGAGGAGGAAGAGGAGGAAAAGGAGGGAGATAACGAGAGGAAGAAGAAGAAGAAAAAAATCTCAATCTTTATTTATTTATATACCACACTTAAAGGTCCCCTATCATCCTCTTATTCATCAATATATCACAGGTCTCAGATAGATCCAGAGCCTGTCTCTGATTGGCTGAAACACCAAACAGATCATTGCAGCATTACCCATAATCCCCTCTGTTTCAGCCCTGTTTCCAAAGTGCTGATTCTCTGTCTGTTACTTTAGATGAAAATAAGGAGCCCCTCCCCCACGCCCCTCTGAGAGACATTTGGTTTCAAAGAACTCAATGGAGCTCTAGAGGAGATTCAGGTGATAAGGGGGGGGGGGGTTACCTTGGTTGCTGATTGGCTAATGGTTACTCAAGACAACACATCGTGATGACATCATAAAGTGGCCAAAATCTGATCAGCTCATTTTCAGACAGGTTTTTATAGAAATGGATCAAAAAGAGAGAAAATCTTTGTTCCTGAAACTTTCAGAGTCTCTTTCCACAGAGGGGACACATGTTGATGTAGAAGAGACATGAAGAAGAGGGGACACATGTTGATGTAGAAGAGACATGAAGAAGAGGGGACACATGTTGATGTAGAAGAGACATGAAGAAAAGGGGACACATGTTGATGTAGAAGAGACATGAAGAAGAGGGGACACATGTTGATGTAGAAGAGACATGAAGAAGAGGGGACACATGTTGATGTAGAAGAGACATGAAGAAGAGGGGACACATGTTGATGTAGAAGAGACATGAAGAAGAGGGGACACATGTTGATGTAGAAGAGACATGAAGAAGAGGGGACACATGTTGAAGTAGAAGAGACATGAAGAAGAGGGGACACATGTTGATGTAGAAGAGACATGAAGAAGAGGGGACACATGTTGATGTAGAAGAGACATGAAGAAGAGGGGACACATGTTGATGTAGAAGAGACATGAAGAAGAGAGGACACATGTTGATGTAGAAGAGACATGTAAGAAGAGGGGACACATGTTGATGTAGAAGAGACATGAAGAAGAGGGGACACATGTTGATGTAGAAGAGACATGAAGAAGAGGGGACACATGTTGATGTAGAAGAGACATGAAGAAGAGGGGACACGTGTTGATGTAGAAGAGACATGAAGAAGAGGGGACACGTGTTGATGTAGAAGAGACATGAAGAAGAGGGGACACGTGTTGATGTAGAAGAGACACGGAGAAGAGGGGGACACGGTTGATGTAGAAGAGACACGGAGAAGAGGGGACACATGTTGAATGTAGAAGAGACACGAAGAAGAGGGGACACATGTTGATGTAGAAGAGACACGAAGAAAAGGGGACACATGTTGATGTAGAAGAGACACGAAGAAGAGGGGACACATGTTGATGTAGAAGAGACACGAAGAAAAGGGGACACATGTTGATGTAGAAGAGACACGAAGAAAGAGGGGACACATGTTGATGTAGAAGAGACACGAAGAAGAGGGGACACATGTTGATGTAGAAGAGACACGAAGAAGAGGGGACACATGTTGATGTAGAAGAGACACGGAGAAGAGGGGACACATGTTGATGTAGAAGAGACACGAAGAAGAGGGGACACATGCTGATGTAGAAGAGACATGAAGAAGAGGGGACACATGTTGATGTAGAAGAGACATGAAGAAGAGGGGACACATGTTGATGTAGAAGAGACATGAAGAAGAGGGGACACATGTTGATGTAGAAGAGACATGAAGAAGAGGGGACACATGTTTGATGTAGAAGAGACATGGAGAAGAGGGGACACATGTTGATGTAGAAGAGACATGAAGAAGAGGGGACACATGGTTTGATGTAGAAGAGACATGAAGAAGAGGGGACACATGTTGATGTAGAAGAGACATGAAGAGAAGAGGGGACACATGTTGATGTAGAAGAGACATGGAGAAGAGGGGACACATGTTGATGTAGAAGAGACATGAAGAAGAGGGGACACATTTGATGTAGAAGAGACATGGAGAAGAGGGGACCACATGCTGATGTAGAAGAGACATGAAGAAGAGGGGACACATGTTGATGTAGAAGAGACATGGAGAAGAGGGGACACATGTTGATGTAGAAGAGACATGGAGAAGAGGGGACACATGTTGATGTAGAAGAGACATGGAGAAGAGGGGACACATGTTGATGTAGAAGAGACATGAAGAAGAGGGGACACATGTTGATGTAGAAGAGACATGAAGAAGAGGGGACACATGTTGATGTAGAAGAGACATGAAGAAGAGGGGACACATGTTGATGTAGAAGAGACATGAAGAAGAGGGGACACATGTTGATGTAGAAGAGACATGGAGAAGAGGGGACACATGTTGATGTAGAAGAGACATGAAGAAGAGGGGACACATGTTGATGTAGAAGAGACATGGAGAAGAGGGGACACATGTTGATGTAGAAGAGACATGAAGAAGAGGGGACACATGTTGATGTAGAAGAAGACATGGAGAAGAGGGGACACATGTTGATGTAGAAGAGACATGGAGAAGAGGGGACACATGTTGATGTAGAAGAGACATGAAGAAGAGGGGACACATGTTGATGTAGAAGAGACATGGAGAAGAGGGGACACATGTTGATGTAGAAGAGACATGAAGAAAAGGGGACACATGTTGATGTAGAAGAGACATGGAGAAGAGGGGACACATGTTGATGTAGAAGAGACATGGAGAAGAGGGGACACATGTTGATGTAGAAGAGACATGGAGAAGTGGACTTTGTATAATAGGTATAATTATAATAAAGTCATATCTCCAGTCTTCATACCTGGATATTGAGTTCTCGGAGGTCAGATCTTTAGGATTCCGCATCGTGTTGAAGTTACGCTTCGGCTGCGACACTGCAGGAAACAAACAAACAAACAAACAAACAAATGAATAATAATAATAATCTATATAGCACACTTTAAAAACAACGTCAGCTAAATGTTATTATAACTGATGGAGGAAATGTTAAACTCGGATTAATGTCGTCAGAAAAGTAGCTGGAGGTGACTGAACTTTAAGAAAATGAAAAAACACTTACTGGTGACTTGGTGGACTTTCTTCACCGTGGACTTTTCATTCTGTGAGCCTTCTTTGGGACCTCCGATTCTGAGAGAGCAACACAAGAAACCATTTACTAAAGAATTTGGATCATGTTCAGGTGTATATCAGTATGTAATGTCTCTACTTTAAAGAGTCCTCTCCTGCTGATGTTCAGGTGTATATCAGTATGTAATGTCTCTACTTTAAAGAGTCCTCTCCTGCTGATGTTCAGGTGTATATCAGTATGTAATGTCTCTACTTTAAAGAGTCCTCTCCTGCTGATGTTCAGGTGTGTATCAGTGTGTAGTGTCTCTACTTTAAAGAGTCCTCTCCTGCTGATGTTCAGGTGTATATCAGTATGTAATGTCTCTACTTTAAAGAGTCCTCTCCTGCTGATGTTCAGGTGTATATCAGTATGTAATGTCTCTACTTTAAAGAGTCCTCTCCTGCTGATGTTCAGGTGTATATCAGTATGTAGTGTCTCTACTTTAAAGAGTCCTCTCCTGCTGATGTCCAGGTTGTATATCAGTATGTAGTGTCTCTACTTTAAAGAGTCCTCTCCTGCTGATGTTCAGGTGTATGTCAGTATGTAGTGTCTCTACTTTAAAGAGTCCTCTCCTGCTGATGTTCAGGTGTATATCAGTATGTAGTGTCTCTACTTTAAAGAGTCCTCTCCTGCTGATGTTCAGGTGTATATCAGTGTGTAGTATCTCTACTTTAAAGAGTCCTCTCCTGCTGATGTTCAGGTGTATATCAGTATGTAGTGTCTCTACTTTAAAGAGTCCTCTCCTGCTGATGTTCAGGTGTATATCAGTATGTAGTGTCTCTACTTTAAAGAGTCCTCTCCTGCTGATGTTCAGGTGTATGTCAGTATGTAGTGTCTCTACTTTAAAGAGTCCTCTCCTGCTGATGTTCAGGTGTATATCAGTATGTAGTGTCTCTACTTTAAAGAGTCCTCTCCTGCTGATGTTCAGGTGTATATCAGTATGTAGTGTCTCTACTTTAAAGAGTCCTCTCCTGCTGATGTTCAGGTGTATATCAGTGTGTAGTATCTCTACTTTAAAGAGTCCTCTCCTGCTGATGTTCAGGTGTATATCAGTATGTAGTGTCTCTACTTTTAAAGAGTCCTCTCCTGCTGATGTTCAGGTGTATATCAGGTATGTAGTGTCTCTACGTTAAAGAGTCCTCTCCTGCTGATGTTCAGGTGTATATCAGTATGTAGTGTCCTCTACTTTAAAGAGTCCTCTCCTGCTGATGTTCAGGTGTATATCAGTATGTAGTGTCTCTACTTTAAAGAGTCCTCTCCTGCTGATGTTCAGGTGTATATCAGTATGGTAGTGTCTCTACGTTTAAAGAGTCCTCTCTGCTGATGTTCAGGTGTATATCAGTATGTAGTGTCTCTACTTTAAAGAGTCCTCTCCTGCTGATGTTCAGGTGTATGTCAGTATGTAGTGTCTCTACTTTAAAGAGTCCTCTCCTGCTGATGTTCAGGTGTATATCAGTATGTAGTGTCTCTACTTTAAAGAGTCCTCTCCTGCTGATGTTCAGGTGTATATCAGTATGTAGTGTCTCTACTTTAAAGAGTCCTCTCCTGCTGATGTTGTTGAAGCGTCTCACCTCTGGACGCGGGATGGTGGAGCAAACACTCCGTATTTCGGCAGGCAGCTGAAGTACCGGACTCCAAAAACCGAGCCATCATGTTTTCCCGTCGCCTGATCCAACTCGACACCGAACCAATAACCTGCCGAGAGACAGAGAGAAACTGAGACCGGATCCGAGGGAGGAAAAGCTCAGGACTGAAGAAAGAGACTTTTTGGATTAAAGCCTCAGCTAAGTGTTTTTTTAATGTCATTAGAAAAACACTTAGCTTCAAGTAAAAGTCCTGCGTTTCCACTGATGTTGCTTTTATATAATATTAGATTATTTTTATTAATGCAGTAACTTATAAAATGCATTTTAACATAGCATAGTAGCATTTCTTTCTGACAATAGCATGTTTTTTGTCCAATTATTGAGGATTTTAAACTCACTATTTTGAATATATATGCAAACACATCTTAAACAGTGTCTCTATCTCCCAGTGTGAGGATAAAGCTCAGATTCAGACCTG
The DNA here is from genome assembly GCA_902827135.1 of Harpagifer antarcticus. NCBI lineage: Eukaryota > Metazoa > Chordata > Actinopteri > Perciformes > Harpagiferidae > Harpagifer > Harpagifer antarcticus. The sequence goes on from CADEHL010000133.1 coordinate 33,107, forward strand.
GAGCGAAGTCTGTTTTCCCGTAGTAACGAACGATGCCGTGTTTTTGCCCGGCAACAAGAACCTGATCCCCCACCTCCACGTTCAGAGCGTCCGGGTCCAGACTGGCCAGCGACGCCTTCTTCTTCTGGGCTGGAAAACACGGCAGAAATCAGGGGATTAGTAGAAGAAGAAGGTATTTGAGTTCAACATGTAAGAAGTAGAAAGTACAGGTTTTTGGGTTCAACATGTAAGAAGTAGAAAGTTCAGGTATTTGGGTTCAACATGTAAGAAGTAGAAAGTTCAGGTATTTGGGTTCAACATGTAAGAAGTAGAAAGTACAGGTATTTGAGTTCAACATGTAAGAAGTAGAAAGTACAGGTATTTGAGTTCAACATGTAAGAAGTAGAAAGTACAGGTATTTGTGTTCAACATGTAAGAAGTAGAAAGTACAGGTATTTGAGTTCAACATGTAAGAAGTAGAAAGTACAGGTATTTGTGTTCAACATGTAAGAAGTAGAAAGTACAGGTATTTGAGTTCAACATGTAAGAAGTAGAAAGTACAGGTATTTGAGTTCAACATGTAAGAAGTAGAAAGTTCAGGTATTTGGGTTCAACATGTAAGAAGTAGAAAGTACAGGTATTTGAGTTCAACATGTAAGAAGTAGAAAGTACAGGTATTTGAGTTCAACATGTAAGAAGTAGAAAGTACAGGTATTTGAGTTCAACATGTAAGAAGTAGAAAGTACAGGTTTTTGGGTTCAACATGTAAGAAGTAGAAAGTACAGGTATTTGAGTTCAACATGTAAGAAGTAGAATGTATAGGTATTTGGGTTCAACATGTAAGAAGTAGAAAGTACAGGTATTTGGGTTCAACATGTCAGAAGTCAAAGTTAAAAGTTGTCAGAAAGATAAGTAGTGGAGAGTAAAGTACTGATACCAGAAACATGTACTTAAGTACAGTAACGAAGTATTTGTACTCTACTACTTCCCACCTCTGCAAACTGCCACATTTAGCTAACTTAAATACCTTTCTGCCTCTCTTTGTCCTTCTTCCCTTTCTCCTTCTTGATCTTCCCGGTCAGACGGGAGGTCAGGTCCATGCGGGGGGTCCGGGGCGTCGAGGGGACCGAGGGCGGGGCCGGATCCACGGCTTTGGAAATCTTCGACACCGGGGCAAAAATCCCTGCAAGCGGAAAAGATTAGAAAAAAAATAAAAAATTCACAAAGTGAAAATGAAGACCACAGAAACATGAGAACAGAACATATATACATATATTTTTATATAGTTCAGCTTTAATTCCATCATCTCATTAAACCTTTTTTAAAAGCATACTTTAGTTCTGTGAAGGGATATAAGGGATATATGCACTGTACTTCACTTTTATTAATATTGTATGCTGAAAAGCGTATACAGGACTGTCTCAGAAAATTAGAATATTGTGATAAAGTTCTTTATTTTCTGTAATGCAATTTAAAAAAACAAAAATGTCATACATTCTGGATTCATTACAAATCAACTGAAATATTGCAAGCCTTTTATTATTTTAATATTGCTGATTATGGCATACAGCTTAAGAAAACTCAAATATCCTATCTCTAAATATTAGAATATCATGAAAAAGTATACTAGTAGGGTGTTCAACGAATCACTTGAATCGTCTAATTAACTCGAAACACCTGCAAGGGTTTCCTGAGCCTTGAAAAACACTCAGCTTGGTTCAGTAAACTAAATCACAAGTATGGGGAAGACTGCCGATCTGACTGCTGTCCAGAGGACCGTCATTGACACCCTCCATCAGGAGGGTAAGACACAAAAAGAAATTTCTCAAAGAGCAAGCTGTTCACAGAGTGCAGTTTCAAAGCACATCCACAAAAAGTCTGTTGGAAGGGGGAAATGTGGCAGGAAACGCTGCACAACCAAGAGAGATGACCGCAGCCTTAACAGCATTGTGAAGAAGAGTCGCTTCCAGAATTTGGGGGGAGCTTCAAAGACAGTGGACTGAAGCTGGAGTCCAGGTATCAAAAGTCACTGTTCACAGACGTGTCCGGGAAATGGGCTACAATAGCCGTATTCCCATGGTCAAGCCACTTCTGAACTCAAGACAACAGAAGAGGCGTCTGACTTGGGCTAAGGAAAAGAAGCACTGGACAGTTGCACAGTGGTCCAAAGTCCTCTTTTCAGATGAAAGCAAGTTGTGTATTTCATTTGGAAGTCAAGGCGCCAGAGTCTGGAGAAAGGCTGGAGAGGAGCAAAATCCAAGTTGCTTGAAATCCAGTGTGAAGTTCCCACAGTCAGCGATGGTTTGGGGAGCCATGTCAGCTGCTGGTGTTGGTCCACTGTGTTTCATCAAGCCCAGAGTAAATGCAGCTGTGTACCAAGAGATTTTAGAGCACTACATGCTTCCGTCTGCTGAAAAGCTCTATGGAGATGAGGAATTCATTTTCCAGCATGATCTGGCACCTGCCCACAGTGCCAAAACCACCAGTAACTGGTGTACTGACCATGGCATTACTGTCCTCGATTGGCCCGCAAATTCCCCTGACCTGAACCCCATAGAGAATATGTGGGGTATTGTGAAGAAGAAGCTGAAAGACACCAGACCCAACAATGCTAATGAGCTAAAGGCCGCTATTGAAGCATCCTGGGCATCCATAACACCTCAGCAATGCCACAGGCTGATTGCCTCCATGCCACGCCGCATTGATGCAGTAATCCGTGCAAAAGGATTCCCAACCAAGTACTGAGTGCATTAATGGACATTTTCAAATGTTTGATTGTGTTTTGCTGTTATAAATCTTTTTTTTTTACTTGGTCTGAGGAACTATTCTAATTTTTTGAGATAGGATTTTTGAGTTTTCTTAAGCTGTATGCCATAATCAGCAATATTAAAATAATAAAAGGCTTGCAATATTTCAGTTGATTTGTAATGAATCCAGAATGTATGACATTTTTGTTTTTTTAATTGCATTACAGAAAATAAAGAACTTTATCACAATATTCTAATTTTCTGAGACAGTCCTGTATATTACAGCACGATTTTTTGTTGAATAGATTTGAGTGCTTCAAAATGTTGGGTCGCGATGTATTGACCAAGTAAAAAGTGGGTCCCGAGGCCTGACCAGTTGAGAACCACTGTTATAGAGCATTGATAATATCTTTGTTAATCCTATCATCCTGTATGAAGAAGCAGTGGTACCTAGTTTTGGAGGGCAGATGAAGTATCTGACGCCCCCCACGCTGCCGTCGTTCTTCCCCTCCGGCTCGTCCAGCTCCACGCCGACCCACTGACCGCTGGCAAACTCTGTGGTGCCGCAGAACCTCAGAGTGCCGGCCTGGGAGACACAAACAGCTGAGTTAGGATGGAGACAAGAGGAACACCGTACCTGCTGTTTAAAGGTCACCTATTCTGCAAAATCCACTTCTTCATGTCTCTTCTACATCAACACGTGTCCCCTCTTCTCCATGTCTCTTCTACATCAACACGTGTCCCCTCTTCTCCATGTCTCTTCTACATCAACACGTGTCCCCTCTTCTTCATGTCTCTTCTACATCAACATGTGTCCCCTCTTCTCCATGTCTCTTCTACATCAACACGTGTCCCCTCTTCTTCATGTCTCTTCTACATCAACACGTGTCCCCTCTTCTTCATGTCTCTTCTACATCAACATGTGTCCCCTCTTCTTCATGTCTCTTCTACATCAACACGTGTCCCCTCTTCTTCATGTCTCTTCTACATCAACACGTGTCCCCTCTTCTTCATGTCTCTTCTACATCAACATGTGTCCCCTCTTCTTCATGTCTCTTCTACATCAACATGTGTCCCCTCTTCTTCATGTCTCTTCTACATCAACATGTGTCCCCTCTTCTCCATGTCTCTTCTACATCAACATGTGTCCCCTCTTCTCCATGTCTCTTCTACATCAACATGTGTCCCCTCTTCTTCATGTCTCTTCTACATCAACATGTGTCCCCTCTTCTTCATGTCTCTTCTACATCAACATGTGTCCCCTCCTCTTCATGTCTCTTCTACATCAACATGTGTCCCCTCTTCTTCATGTCTCTTCTACATCAACATGTGTCCCCTCTTCTTCATGTCTCTTCTACATCAACATGTGTCCCCTCTTCTTCATGTCTCTTCTACATCAACATGTGTCCCCTCTTCTCCATGTCTCTTCTACATCAACACGTGTCCCCTCTTCTTCATGTCTCTTCTACATCAACACGTGTCCCCTCTTCTTCATGTCTCTTCTACATCAACACGTGTCCCCCTCTTCTTCATGTCTCTTCTACATCAACATGTGTCCCCTCTTCTTCATGTCTCTTCTACATCAACATGTGTCCCCTCTTCTTCATGTCTCTTCTACATCAACACGTGTCCCCTCTTCTTCATGTCTCTTCTACATCAACACGTGTCCCCTCTTCTTCATGTCTCTTCTACATCAACATGTGTCCCCTCTTCTTCATGTCTCTTCTACATCAACATGTGTCCCCTCTTCTTCATGTCTCTTCTACATCAACATGTGTCCCCTCCTCTTCATGTCTCTTCTACATCAACATGTGTCCCCTCTTCTTCATGTCTCTTCTACATCAACATGTGTCCCCTCTTCTTCATGTCTCTTCTACATCAACATGTGTCCCCTCTTCTTCATGTCTCTTCTACATCAACATGTGTCCCCTCTTCTCCATGTCTCTTCTACATCAACACGTGTCCCCTCTTCTTCATGTCTCTTCTACATCAACACGTGTCCCCTCTTCTTCATGTCTCTTCTACATCAACACGTGTCCCCTCTTCTTCATGTCTCTTCTACATCAACATGTGTCCCCTCTTCTTCATGTCTCTTCTACATCAACATGTGTCCCCTCTTCTACATCAACATGTGTCCCCTCTTCTTCATGTCTCTTCTACATCAACATGTGTCCCCTCTTCTACATGTCTCTTCTACATCAACATGTGTCCCCTCTTCTTCATGTCTCTTCTACATCAACATGTGTCCCCTCTTCTTCATGTCTCTTCTACATCAACATGTGTCCCCTCTTCTTCATGTCTCTTCTACATCAACATGTGTCCCCTCTTCTACATCAACATGTGTCCCCTCTTCTTCATGTCTCTTCTACATCAACATGTGTCCCCTCTTCTTCATGTCTCCTCTACATCAACATGTGTCCCCTCTTCTTCATGTCTCCTCTACATCAACATGTGTCCCCTCTTCTTCATGTCTCCTCTACATCAACATGTGTCCCTCTTCTTCATGTCTCCTCTACATCAACATGTGTCCCCTCTTCTTCGTGTCTCCTCTACATCAACATGTGTCCCCTCTTCTTCATGTCTCTTCTACATCAACATGTGTCCCCTCTTCTTCATGTCTCTTCTACATCAACATGTGTCCCCTCTTCTTCATGTCTCTTCTACATCAACATGTGTCCCCTCTTCTTCATGTCTCTTCTACATCAACATGTGTCCCCTCTTCTTCATGTCTCTTCTACATCAACATGTGTCCCCTCTGTGGAAAGAGACTCTGAAAGTTTCAGGAACAAAGATTCTCTCTCTTTTTGATCCATTTCTATAAAAACCTGTCTGAAAATGAGCTGATCAGATTTTGGCCACTTGATGATGTCATAACGATGTGTTGTCTTGTGTAACCATTAGCCAATCAGCAACCAAGGTAACCCCCCCCCACCTTATCACCTGAATCTCCTCCTAGAGCTCCATTGAGTTCTTTGTAACCAAATGTCTCTCAGAGGGACGTGGGGGAGGGGCTCCTTATTTTCATCTAAAGTAACAGACAGAGAATCAGCACTTTGGAAACAGGGCTGAAACAGAGGGGATTATGGGTAACGCTGCAATGATCTGTTTGGTGTTTCAGCCAATCAGAGACAGGCTCTGGATCTATCTGAGACCTGTGATATATTGATGAATAAAATAGGGGACCTTTAAAGGTCTCCTATCAAGCTATTTGTAGGCATATATTATAGGTCTCAGATCTGATCACCATTCTAGCCTCACACCCCTCCGCCATGTGACTAAAGTGCTGATTCTGGGTCCGTGGCTTAAACAAGTTACAGGTTAGCTCTGAGTGTTAGCGATGCTTGCTAATGTAAACAAAGACCATATTACGTCCAAAATTGTTTCTGATAGCATCGCTTCTGATTGGGCCGTGGGTCCACTTTCAGATATTACGTCATATCGGACACAAAATCTGGATCAGCTCCGTGGATCCAGAGATGTGGGTACGGAGGGAAAGAGAGAGGGTCAAATCCATGTATACAAGACATCAACAAGTGCATTTTGCATGATAGGAGCCCTTCAACGAGTCGGTGAGTTAGACTTTGTTTCTGCCCCGGGTTGACCGACCTGTCGGAGGTTTTTCGCCGGGCTGTCGTCTCTGCTCAGGTCTCTCTGGAGCTACACAGTGAGGACATAAAGAGCTCAGACAGGGGGGTGGAGGACAAACAGCCATCACACTAAACAACCCCCACTTTACTCTCTCCTGCAGGAAGGGAACACCAGCAGCCATAGAGCGGTGCAGGGCGTCCTAAAACCCAGAGGTGAGTCGGCATTTCTCCACTTCCTGTTCCCTGGTCTCAGAGCCAATGGGATCTCTCCATGGGGTTTAGGAAAGTAGCTGAACTAAGGTCTGTGGTTGAGACACATTGAAGAGACGGATCACGTTTTGTTCTACATTAAATCATCATTGTATATCTTCGGGAACTTCCTATTTTTACTTTAAAACACCAGCTTCCCTTTCGTCTCTGCTCTCAGTGACATGTTGAGCACAGACTAATATCCTGTGTTCCTCAGTGACCTCTGACCTCCACCTAACTTGACAATCTTTCCTTAATGAGGTTGATTTAGAGCTGGGGGGCCACATAATGTATGTACTGGCCACCAGGGGGCCGCAGATTCACTTGGAACACACACACACACACACACACACACACACACACACACACACACACACACACACACACACATTGCATGTATTGTAGTAATTATTAACAAATATACTAAGTCTGACATCTTCATTGACATGTTGCAATCTCTCAGGGAACATCCTCTAATAAGCTCACTAAGCAAATATCAGTTCACAGAAATGTTAGCAAGTGGCGTGTTTGTGTTGAACAGGTTCTTAAACAGTGGAATAAAACTATTTTAAACTTTTGGAAAGCAGGAAAATGTGTGTGCATTGAGATGAACCCTTAAGATGACATAAGCATGAAGTCATGAACACTAACCCAGACATTAGTTGTCTAACTTGAACCTAAGACACTTGAAGCTCTGCTGACGCACAATAAGGGGAGTGTCCACACAGACCCCCGTCAGCCCCACTCTGCTGTTCCTCAGCCCCACGCTGCTGTTCCTCAGCCCCACTCTGCTGTTCCTCAGCCCCACGCTGCTGTTCCTCAGCCCCACGCTGCTGTTCCTCAGCCCCACGCTGCTGTTCCTCAGCCCCACTCTGCTGTTCCTTAGCCCCACGCTGCTGTTCCTCAGCCCCACTCTGCTGTTCCTCAGCGCCACTCTGCTGTTCCTCAGCGCCGCTCCCCCTCCCTCCGCTCCCCCTCCCTCCGCTGACATTATGAATGAACAGCGTGTAGTAATCATAGATCACACGGCAGGGTCCGTGACAGTTTGTCTTCATCTGATTTCAAATAAACAAAGTCTTGGTTTTTAGAATATTAAACTAATGCAGAAGATAAATGCAACCTGTAAGCTTGTGACGGCATAATTACAAGCTGCATTAAAGGTGGGGTCATTTTGGAGAAACAGCTCGAGTGGCTAGAATTTGAAAATACACAACCGGAAGAAATCTGCCACTTCCTCACAGAGCCCCTCCTCCAACACACACGAACGCGCACATGACCAATGAGGGCAGAGATCAGTGTGTGCCCAGATGGAAGGCTGACAGGCAGGTAGGCCATCCAGTTACTTTAGCCGGCTCAGATGATTGGTCGAGCTTTCTACAGCGCCACGGCTTCCACAGATGATATATTGTTATGGATTTATTGTCAAAGCATTTCAGATATTCATTGCTATCGGGACGTTAAGAGCGTTCCATGGAATATAACAAGTGTTTCTGAAGTGAACTACCCACCCCACCTTTAAGGTCACAGCAGGCATAACAACAGCCGGGGTTTACAATACACACAAACGGATTATTTTGCAGTATTTGGAAACTTCTTCTATTTTTGCTTTAAAATACCAGAAACATTTGAATGTTAAATGCTCAAAATGTATTTGACTGACAGTATAATCCGAATCAGAAGAGCTGTGTCCGCCCCACAGAGGGGAAATGAGTTACAGAGCCAAAGGCAGCTTAGCGTTAACCAGGAAGCGTGCATATTGTCAGTAAAAGACATTTTGAGCACAGCCTAATCTCCCGTGTGTGACCTCTGACCTTCATGTCTTCCAGCAGCACCCTCTCGCCCAGCTTCAGGCCCAGCGAGGTGAGCATCAGGTTCCCGGGGATGTTGTCGTAGTTGAGCAGCGTGGCTCGGGGCAGGTTGCAGCTCAGCGGCACGGCGTCCAGGAGGATCTGCTTCAGATCTTTAGCCACCATCGCCGCCTCGGCCTTATCCAGACTCATGTCCACCGGGTCGGGGACCACGTCTCCGGGAACCTGGCCCTTATCGTTCTGCAGAGAGGGGGAGAAGTGTGGATTTAGGACATTCTTGCACAAAATATGATCGATCAGGGGTGTCCAAACCTTGTTCACCGAGGGCCACATACAGTACAATATATACGAAGGGTGGTATACTGCCTTATCAGTTAAGCTGTAAGTTAGCAAAATGAATTAAATGTGCTTTAAGAAACACGACAGCCTACATCCCAGCTCTCCAGAGGGTTCCATGTGTTCTGTTGGCAGCTCATTCCTTACAACAGAAGCTTCAGATTTATAAAAAGAGGAGAGAGAACGGGTAGATTGAAAGCTTGTTATGTAAATACGTTATTTTATCAACTAAGATTCGTTTGAAATGTTTCCAACTTTAATTGAATTTATTTGAAAAGTGGGCACACATGAATTGCTTCGTCGCATTAGATCCTCTGTCTGGAGCCAGGGAACTAGCGGGCCTTCTAGAACACCTGGAACCGAGGGGAACTCTGAAAGAACACGCCCATTGGCTACAAGTCAATATCTGATTGGTCGATCAAACTGTCAGTCCAAACGTGCGCTCTCATTCAGTGCAACGGCCAGGGCATTCGATCAAGGATATAGAATACCTTGTTGAAGGATATTCTACCCAGAGACCCAGAACACGATCTGATTGGTTGTTTTCTTTTCTAACACAAAACCCACTGAAATGCGTAGAGCATGGTCCGAGAAGGACAAACAAATCAACGTGACACTGTGATATTACAGATCAACAACACGGATACCATTCTCATTTATTCATTTTATTACATTTTATTTATATAAT
>CADEHL010000133.1:47500-59760 GCA_902827135.1 Harpagifer antarcticus
GAACAGTGTCCTGAACACAGTCCTGAACAGTGTCCTGAAAAGTGTCCTGAACAGTGTCCTGAACAGTGTCCTGAACAGTGTCCTGAACAGTGTCCTGAACAGTGTCCTGAACAGAGTCCTGAACAGTGTCCTGAACAGTGTCCTGAACAGTGTCCCGAACAGTGTCCCGAACAGTGTCCCGAACAGTGTCCCGAACAGTGTCATGAACAGAGTCCTGAGCAGTGGCCTGAACAGAGTCCTGAACAGTGTCCTGAACAGTCTCCTGAACAGTGTCCTGAACAGTGTCCTGAACAGTGTCCTGAACAGTGGCCTGAACAGTGGCCTGAACAGAGTCCTGAACAGTGTCCTGAACAGAGTCCTGAACAGTGTCCTGAACAGTGTCCTGAACAGTGTCCTGAACAGTGTCCTGAACAGTGTCCTGAACAGTGTCCTGAACAGTGTCCTGAACAGTGTCCTGAACAGTGTCCTGAACAGTGTCCTGAACAGTGGCCTGAACAGTGGCCTGAACAGAGTCCTGAACAGTGTCCTGAACAGAGTCCTGAACAGTGTCCTGAACAGTGTCCTGAACAGTGTCCTGAACAGTGTCCTGAACAGTGGCCTGAACAGTGGCCTGAACAGAGTCCTGAACAGTGTCCTGAACAGTGTCCTGAACAGTGTCCTGAACAGTGTCCTGAACAGTGTCCTGAACAGTGTCCTGAGCTTTTCTCAAAATGTTGGCTTTTTTCTAAAAAGCTAAAAATTCTGACTTTTTCTCAAAACTCTCAATTTTTCGAAAGATTCTCAATTGTTAATTTTTAAATCTCCTTCGTCCCGGCTTGAGCTTCAGGCTGGGGATCCATGTATGTGTGATCCTCTCCAGAGTGGAAGTAGTCAGTCCTGACGCTCTTCTAGCTACTCACGCATCCTGTCATGGACTCAGCTGCAGTTTGATATCACGTTGCTCTCACGTTGGAGGAGGACACTCAGTGTTTCCCCAACAGCTCACCTCGTTCCCGATGATGTCGATCTTGTGCTGAACTTGAGGAACCCACTGCCTCACGATGGCAAACAGCTCAGGGATGGAGGTCCGAGGGTCCATCAGGATCTCCAGGCAGGCCGGGTCGTTCGGGTCGAAGAAGGTGAAGCCTGAAGACGAGGGGAGGGGAAATGTGTTTATTATGTAGCGCATGGTGGAAAGGAGCAGGGAGAAGAACATCTCCTTTGAACGCCCCTTCTTACAAATAAATTACAGACATGAAATAACTATCGCAGTATTCACATATAGAATGGAATAAAATGCAGTATTAACAGAAAACAGATATTTTGTTCTTTGTGTGCATTCGTGTAATTTCCTGTAGTGTGTTAAAGGTTTTTGTTTACTTCCATAACATAGTGACATCACTATGAAACAGGTTTTTAGGAAGATGCAGTTTGATGGCATCAGATATCTTCACTTTATAATATTAGTAAGTGAGTTTGTGTAAACACTCCCAGTTAAACATGCAGACAGGAGAGTGTGTGTCTGCTGGACAACGGAGCGGAGTGTGTGAGAGGAATATCACAGAGCCTGTCCTCCAACCAGAAGTCAACCCAGAGAAAAGCTTCTGACCAATCAACGCCGTCTCGAATACAGACTGTGACTCAGTTTCATTATCACGTTATGCTTCTCTGTGTGTGTGTGTGTGTGGCCTAGCATTACTATCCTTGTGGGGACCTAAATCTGTTTACAGAGTCACGTGTGGGGACTTGCCTCCCTTATGGGGACATCATGGGAATCATTCATTTTAGTGTGAAGACTTGATCACGGCCCGTCCACACGGCGGCGTGCGCTGAAGCTTCAACGCTTCTGCCCTTCACTTTGAACGGGGTGACGTCACGCTTTGCCGAACTGCATTGAGGTTCCGTCGCTTCGCTTTGCTCGCTTCAAAAGTTGAGCAATGTTCAACTTTTGAAGCTTCGGCGGAAGCGTCAGCCAATCGAATCATATGCCAGTACAAGCTCTAGCCAATCAAACCGCGTGCTTGTGTGTCCGGGGCGGGAGATTCATGTGATTGGTTGTTGGTCGAATTTCAGACACGCCCACCGGCACGCTTCAATGCACGCCGCCGTGTGGACGCTGCGTTAGGGTTAGGGTTAGGTTAAGGGTTAGGCATGTGTTGGTTATGGTTAAGGTTAGGATAAGTCTCCAGGAAATGCATGTAAGTCAATGTAATGTCCCCTGAAGTGATGTATACATGTATGTATGTGTGTGTGCTTGCGTGTGTTTTAAGGGTTTTGAAGCTGTTTTATGCTAATTAAAGGCCGAACTCTGAACTGACCAAAGCCATAGCCTACAATATATAACTGAAGTGAATTACTGATGATTTAGCCAGGGTTTAATCGTTTTTAAACGCATGGAAATGTTACATATTTGATCTTTAAGGTGCTATTAAAGTTTGTATTAAATGTGGTATGATAGTATATTCTTAAGGTGGTATGACAGCATTTATTTTAGGTGGTATGAATGTGTGTATTTAGTCATCAGGTAAAGGATACCTGGAGAGTATGTATTTAAGATGATGTATATTTAAGGTGGTATGACAGTATCTGAGATGATGTGTATTTAAGGTGGTATGACAGTATATATCTAAGATGATGTATATTTAAGGTGGTATGACAGTATATATTTAAGGTGGTATGACAGTCTATATCTAAGATGATGTGTATTTAAGGTGGTATGACGGTATTCAAGATGATGTGTATTTAAGGTAAGGTTTGAAGGCCTCTGGCCGCCAGCTGGAGAGGCTCTCCAAAAAAACTGGCCTCACGGTCCACCTCCTGGCCTTTCGTGAGCATATCAAAATGTATAAGGAAGCTCTCTCCCATGCCAAGACTCACTACTACTCCTGTCTCATTGGTGCTCAGCAAAGCAACCCCAGAAGACTGTTCTCCACCATCAACCGCCTATTACGGCCCCCTGATGCCCCCCAGCCCTCAGGGGCTCCCGATCTATGCTCCAAATTCCTCGACTTCTTCCAGGCGAAAGTCGAGGCCATCCATCAGCAGCTCCTGGTGACTGGCCCTTCCCCTCTACCTGCACCTCAGCCACCTGGTAACGCACCCCAAGCGCCGCGCCTCTCCCACTCCAACCTCTCCTCCTTCTCCCCTGTGGATGCTCTCCAAGTGGCCAAACTGGTCAGCTCGGCCAAGACCTCCACCTGCTCCCTGGACCCCATGCCCACAGCCCTGGTCAAGGACTGCCTACCCACCCTCTGTCCCTACATGGTGGTCATCATCAACGCTTCTCTGGCTTCTGGTATAGTCCCCACCAGCTTCAAACTGGCCTCAGTCACCCCCATACTCAAAAAACCTGGCCTGGACCCCGACGACCTCCAGAACCACCGGCCGATCTCCAACCTTCCCTTCCTCAGCAAAACTCTGGAAAGAGTGGTCGCCGGCCAACTCCATCTGTACATGTCCAACCATGAGCTCTATGAGCCCTTCCAATCCGGCTTCAGACAGCAACACAGCACTGAGACCGCCCTCATCAAGATCACCAACGATCTCCTCATTGCTGCTGACTCTGGCAGCCTCAGCATCCTCATCCTCCTGGACCTCTCTGCAGCATTTGACACCATCTCTCACAACATCCTCCTCACCCGCCTCTCAGACCTCCTGGGTGTCACTGGCACAGCGCTGTCCTGGTTGACTTCCTACCTTCACAACAGGAAACAGTTTGTCTCCATCAGTGGCTCAAACTCACCCCCGGCCCCAGTCCACCACGGTGTACCCCAGGGCTCTGTGCTTGGCCCCCTCCTGTTCACCATTTACATGCTCCCCCTCGGTCAGATCATCCGACATCACGGACTCAATTTCCACTGCTACGCTGATGATACCCAATTGTATCTCAGCACCACTCCATCCTCCCAGCTCCCCCCTCAGTCTCTCATCAACTGCCTGCATGACATCAAAACATGGATGTCTTCCAACTATCTCAAACTGAACAGCAGGAAAACAGAGCTCATGGTTGTGGCACCCAAGGCCCTGCTCCAGAAGGTTGGTGACTTCGTCCTTGAGGTTGACGGCTGCTCCATCTCCCCATCTCCTGAAGCCCGCAACCTGGGTGTCATCCTTGATTCCACCCTTTCCTTCCATTCCCACGTCAAGTCTGTGACCAAGTCGGCATTTTTCCACCTGAGGAACATTGCCAGACTCCGACCGTCACTCTCGGAGTCGGTTGCCGAAACCCTGGTGCATGCATTTGTCACCACACGCCTGGACTACTGCAATGGTGTCCTGTTCGGGGTTCCCAACAAAACCCTGGACAGGCTCCAGTATGTCCAAAACTGTGCTGCTAGGGTCCTCACACACACAAAGCCGTGGCAGCACATCACTCCCACCCTCATCCACCTACACTGGTTGCCGGTCAAGTCCCGCATCACCAACAAAATCCTCCTCCTTACCTACAAGTCCCTCCATGCCCTTGCCCCCCAGTACCTATCGGACATCCTTCACCCACATGCCCCACCCCGGAACCTGCGGTCCTCAGACTCCGGCCTGCTTACCACCCCCCGCACCAAACTGCGAACCTTTGGGGACAGAGCCTTCAGCGTGGCAGCCCCCACCCTCTGGAACGCTCTCCCTGCGGAGGTTCGCAACATCCCCACACTCGATGCCTTCAAAGGGGCCCTCAAGACCCATCTGTTTGCCAAGGCTTTCGGCCCCTAAATCGATCTGTTGTTTTGTCTGTCTGCCTTTTGTTTTGTTATGTTTGTTTTTTGCCTATTACTTGTAAAGCGACCTTGGGTCCCTTGAAAGGCGCTATATAAATTCAAGTTATTATTATTATTATTATTAAGGTGGTATGACAGTATTCAAGATGATGTGTATTTAAGGTGGTATGACAGTATATATTCAAGCTGTTCTTAATTTAAGGTGGTAAGACAGTATGTATTTAAGATGATGTGTATTTAAGATGGTCTTGATTTAAGGTGGTATGACAGTGTGTATTTAAGGCGGTATGACGTACTGTAGTCTTTGGGCAGCGGGGCCTGGGCGGAGTGATGCACTATGGGTCTTCTGCGGGGCTCGTGAACCGGACTCTGATACTGAGACACGGACAGAGGCTCGGGCTCCACTTCATGCTCTTCATCACCAGCTGGAACCTCCTCCTCTCTCTCCTCCTCTCTCTCCTCTGGCTCTTCCTCCTCCTCTTCATCAACCCCAGCCCTCTCCTCCAGCTCCCTCTGCTCTCCTAGCTCATACTCCTCTTCCTCCTCTTCTTCCTCCTCGGTCAGCGCTTCCTCTTCCTCTTTGTTGACCTTTCCTTCCTCCTGCTCTTCACGGTCGTGCCTCTCCTTTTCCTGCACCTCCAGATTATCCTCTTTAGTCATGATGGCCTGAAGAGAGAGAAGAAGAACAAGGACACTTTTAATCAGAGGTGGGAAGTATTGGAGTACAAATACTTTGTTACTGTACATAAGTACATGTTTTTGGTATCAGTACTTTACTCCACTACTTATTTTCCTGATGACTTTTTACTTTGACTTCTTACATTTTGAACACAAATACCTGTACTTTCTACTTCTTACATGTTGAACACAAATACCTGTACTTTCTACTTCTTACATGTTGAACTCAAATACCTGTACTTTCTACTTCTTACATGTTGAACCCAAATACCTGTACTTTCTACTTCTTACATTTTGAACACAAATACCAGTACTTTCTACTTCTTACATGTTGAACTCAAATACCTGTACTTTCTACTTCTTACATGTTGAACACAAATACCTGTACTTTCTACTTCTTACATGTTGAACAGAAATACCTGTACTTTCTACTTCTTACATGTTGAACTCAAATACCTGCACTTTCTACTTCTCACATGTTGAACTCAAATACCTGTACTTTCTACTTCTTACATGTTGAACACAAATACCTGTACTTTCTACTTCTTACATGTTGAACTCAAATACCTGTACTTTCTACTTCTTACATGTTGAACTCAAATACCTGTACTTCCTACTTCTTACATGTTGAACCCAAATACCTGTACTTTCTACTTCTTACATGTTGAACACAAATACCTGTACTTTCTACTTCTTCCATGTTGAACACAAATACCTGTACTTTCTACTTCTTACATGTTGAACTCAAATACCTGCACTTTCTACTTCTTACATGTTGAACTCAAATACCTGTACTTTCTACTTCTTACATATTGAACTCAAATACCAGTACTTTCTACTTCTTACATGTTGAACTCAAAATACCTGTACTTTTCTACTTCTTACATGTTGAACCCAAATACCTGTACTTTCTACTTCTTACATTTTGAACTCAAATACCTGTACTTTCTACTTCTTACATGTTGAACTCAAATACCTGTACTTTCTACTTCTTACATGTTGAACTCAAATACCTGTACTTCCTACTTCTTACATGTTGAACTCAAATACCTATACTTTCTACTTCTTACATGTTGAACTCAAATACCTGTACTTTCTACTTCTTACATGTTGAACTCAAATACCTGTACTTCCTACTTCTTACATGTTGAACTCAAATACCTATACTTTCTACTTCTCACATGTTGAACTCAAATACCTGTACTTTCTACTTCTTACATGTTGAACTCAAATACCTGTACTTCCTACTTCTTACATGTTGAACCCAAATACCTGTACTTTCTACTTCTTACATTTTGAACTCAAATACCTGTACTTTCTACTTCTTACATGTTGAACTCAAATACCTGTACTTTCTACTTCTTACATGTTGAACTCAAATACCTGTACTTCCTACTTCTTACATGTTGAACTCAAATACAAATACTTTCTACTTCTTACATGTTGAACTCAAATACCTGTACTTTCTACTTCTTACATGTTGAACTCAAATACCTGTACTTCCTACTTCTTACATGTTGAACTCAAATACCTATACTTTCTACTTCTCACATGTTGAACTCAAATACCTGTACTTTCTACTTCTTACATGTTGAACTCAAATACCTGTACTTTCCTACTTCTTACATGTTGAACTCAAATACCTGTACTTTCTACTTCTTCCATGTTGAACACAAATACCTGTACTTTCTACTTCTTACATGTTGAACTCAAATACCTGCATTTTCTACTTCTTACATGTTGAACTCAAATACCTGTACTTTCTACTTCTTACATATTGAACTCAAATACCAGTACTTTCTACTTCTTACATGTTGAACCCAAATACCTGTACTTTCTACTTCTTACATGTTGAACCCAAATACCTGTACTTTCTACTTCTTACATTTTGAACTCAAATACCAGTACTTTCTACTTCTTACATGTTGAACCCAAATACCTGTACTTTCTACTTCTTACATTTTGAACTCAAATACCTGTACTTTCTACTTCTTACATGTTGAACCCAAATACCTTTACTTTCTACTTCTTACATGTTCAGGGGTAGACATTAAGGGTAAAAAGCCACTGGCCCTCCGGGCCGGTGGAATTGTATTGTCACTGGCCCCACCATTGTAACCACTGGCCCGGAGCTTTCGTCCAAAAAAATATATATCGACAAATAATGAAGAAAATTAACACATTTGTTGCTATAGTAATTTATGCACTTACTACTTGCACTACAACATTTGAACAATCAGTTCTTCCTCATTTGTTCATATTTGGTTTATTAAAATAATGATATTGTGGTCATTGTTAAAAAATGTCTGCTATTATTATGAGTATTATTATTTGTATAATGCACTTTCTGCCATCCTGTCATTAGGAGTTAGACATGTAATGGCTATAGATTAGATCCTTCATTCTCCTAAACTGCTGGGACATTTCCCTAAACCCAATACCTTTATATTTTCTACTCTTCACTTACTTGTCAGCATAGGTCGGCATTGATGTACAGAGCCGACAGAAGACCTTGTTTATATTGGCATCGTATTGAGAGGTGCAGTGACGCGTCCTAAAACCAGGAAGTAAGCTGCTGGTTCCCTCGACAAGGGTTTTGTAAAATAGCTGGAAATAAGGTCTGTGGAAAACAAACCTGTTTGATAAATGCACGTTTTGTTCTGCCGGATAATCTCCACATGTCTACCCTACTTTATAATTTTCGAATCATAAATCTAATCGATAGATTATAAAAGGATTTTAGGACGCGTCACTGCTCCACTAGAAGCCAACTCCATCGATCAAGCTGAAACTTTCTCTCCCTCTTCTTCTCATGCTCCCTGTCACTCTCCTTTAACTCCTCCGGTGACTTTCTTTTATTTGAAGATTGTTTTTTTGCACGGCGCTTGGCCGGTTACCGCTGGTATTAAAAACATTTTGGCGAATGGTTAGGTGGATAGTCTGTAGTGAAGGAGCGCGCTCACGGGAGCCTGCTCGCGCTGCGCTCCGCAGCAAACAGCTGTTTGCTTTTCACCCAACAACGACAAGCGACTCACGGAACGCTATGTTGTAGCGTTAATAAACGAACCAATTTAACTAAATTGCTAGTCAAAATACCAATACCACAGGAAACATTTTTTTTTAAACAATATTTTTAGTGGCCCGAGCGGGCAAGTGGAAAGTACGTTATGCTGGCCCGGGGTGTATAAATAGTGCTCCCGGGCCAGCGGGCCAATTATAATGTCGAGCCCTGATGTTGAACCCAAATACCTGTACTTTCTACTTCTTACATGTTGAACACAAATACCTGTACTTTCTACTTCTTACATGTTGAACACAAATACCTGTACTTTCTACTTCTTACATGTTGAACACAAATACCTGTACTTTCTACTTCTTACATGTTGAACTCAAATACCTGTACTTTCTACTTCTTACATGTTGAAACCCAAATACCTGTACTTTCTACTTCTTACATGTTGAACACAAATACCTGTACTTTCTACTTCTTACATGTTGAACCAAATACCTGTACTTTCCTACTTCTTACATGTTGAACACAAATACCTGTACTTTCTACTTCTTACATGTTGAACTCAAATACCTGTACTTTCTACTTCTTACATGTTGAACCCAAATACCTGTACTTTCTACTTCTTACATGTTGAACTCAAATACCTGTACTTTCTACTTCTTACATGTTGAACACAAATACCTGTACTTTCTACTTCTCTCATTTCCCAAACAGCTGGTTCCTTTAGTCTGAATGTGTGTTTGATGCGTGATCATTATTCTTTAGAGTCATTGCGTGCCTATTGATTTGAACACGATCCGTGTATCCATCACTTCCTGGTCTTCTCTAAAGAAGAGGGACCAATGGAAACGTTGTCATGTTGCCGTTGTTCAGCATGGAAACATTAATTAGCTAACAATGACATATATATCTAATCTATATATTACATTACATTAGATGTCACTTGTTAGACGCTTTTATCCAAAGCGACTTACATACTCAGTACTGTGGGCAATCCCCACAGGAGCAATTTGGGGTGAAGTGTCTCAGGGACACAACGACATGCTGACTGCAGTGGGACTTGAACTTGCTATACCCTGATTAGAAGTATATATATATACACAATCAACACATGTATACATATGCACATATTAAGACATAAATAAAAGCACAGCAATTAATATGTACAAAATAACAGTCACTTCAATATCTTTGAGAAATGTACATTAGTGCAAGACTGTCCATAGCAGCGTGAAAGTGTGAGAGAGAGTGAGTAAACGAGGAGAAAGCAGGCTGCTAATTGGCTGAGAGCATCACCCTGATAACTACAGTAGCTAAAGAGGCTAATGCTAATGCTTCCTGTCAGTCATTAGCTCTTGTCGACTGGATATAATCTGCTCTCCACTTTAGCAAATGGACGAGACACTGAAATCTATCCGGTAAGAAGTAGAAAGTTCAGGTATTTGGGTTCAACATGTAAGAAGTAGAAAGTACAGGTATTTCTGTTCAACATGTAAGAAGTAGAAAGTACAGGTATTTGAGTTCAACATGTAAGAAGTAGAAAGTACAGGTATTTGGGTTCAACATGTAAGAAGTAGAAAGTACAGGTATTTGAGTTCAACATGTAAGAAGTAGAAAGTACAGGTATTTGAGTTCAACATGTGAGAAGTAGAAAGTACAGGTATTTGAGTTCAACATGTAAGAAGTAGAAAGTACAGGTATTTGAGTTCAACATGTGAGAAGTAGAAAGTACAGGTATTTGGGTTCAACATGTAAGAAGTGGAAAGTACAGGTATTTGAGTTCAACATGAGAGAAGTAGAAAGTACAGGTATTTGGGTTCAACATGTAAGAAGTAGAAAGTACAGGTATTTGTGTTCAACATGTGAGAAGTAGAAAGTACAGGTATTTGGGTTCAACATGTAAGAAGTAGAAAGTACAGGTATTTGGGTTCAACATGTGAGAAGTAGAAAAGTACAGGTATTTGGGTTCAACATGTAAGAAGTAGAAAGTACAGGTATTTGAGTTCAACATGTAAGAAGTAGAAAGTACAGGTATTGAGTTCAACATGTAAGAAGTAGAAAGTACAGGTATTTGGGTTCAACATGTAAGAAGTAGAAAGTACAGGTATTTGTGTTCAACATGTAAGAAGTAGAAAGTACAGGTATTTGGGTTCAACATGTGAGAAGTAGAAAGTACAGGTATTTGAGTTCAACATGTAAGAAGTAGAAAGTACAGGTATTTGAGTTCAACATGTAAGAAGTAGAAAGTACAGGTATTTGAGTTCAACATGTGAGAAGTAGAAAGTACAGGTATTTGAGTTCAACATGTAAGAAGTAGAAAGTACAGGTATTTGGGTTCAACATGTAAGAAGTAGAAAGTACAGGTATTTGGGTTCAACATGTGAGAAGTAGAAAGTACAGGTATTTGAGTTCAACATGTAAGAAGTAGAAAGTACAGGTATTTGAGTTCAACATGTAAGAAGTAGAAAGTACAGGTATTTGAGTTCAACATGTGAGAAGTAGAAAGTACAGGTATTTGTGTTCAACATGTAAGAAGTAGAAAGTACAGGTATTTGAGTTCAACATGTAAGAAGTAGAAAGTACAGGTATTTGGGTTCAACATGTAAGAAGTAGAAGTACAGTATTTGAAGTTCAACATGTGAGAAGTAGAGAAAGTACAGGTATTTGAGTTCAACATGTAAGAAGTAGAAAGTACAGGTATTTGAGTTCAACATGTAAGAAGTAGAAAGTACAGGTATTTGGGTTCAACATGTAAGAAGTAGAAAGTACAGGTATTTGAGTTCAACATGTAAGAAGTAGAAAGTACAGGTATTTGGGTTCAACATGTTAGAAGTAGAAAGTACAGGTATTTGAGTTCAACATGTAAGAAGTAGAAAGTACAGGTATTTGGGTTCAACATGTAAGAAGTAGAAAGTACAGGTATTTGGGTTCAACATGTTAGAAGTAGAAAGTACAGGTATTTGGGTTCAACATGTTAGAAGTAGAAAGTAGAGGTATTTGAGTTCAACATGTAAGAAGTAGAAAGTACAGGTATTTGTGTTCAACATGTAAGAAGTAGAAAGTACAGGTATTTGTGTTCAACATGTAAGAAGTAGAAAGTACAGGTATTTGGGTTCAACATGTTAGAAGTAGAAAGTACAGGTATTGTGGTTCAACATGTTAGAAGTAGAAAGTAGAGGTATTTGAGTTCAACATGTAAGAAGTAGAAAGTACAGGTATTTGTGTTCAACATGTAAGAAGTAGAAAGTACAGGTATTTGTGTTCAACATGTGAGAAGTAGAAAGTACAGGTATTTGGGTTCAACATGTTAGAAGTAGAAAGTAGAGGTATTTGAGTTCAACATGTAAGAAGTAGAAAGTACAGGTATTTGTGTTCAACATGTAAGAAGTAGAAAGTACAGGTATTTGGGTTCAACATGTAAGAAGTCAAAGTAAAAAGTCAGAAAAATAAGTAGTGGAGTAAAGTACTGATACCAGAAAGATGTACTTAAGTACAGTAACAAAGTATTTCTTCTCCAGTACTTCCCACCTCTGGAAATATCTAATTGAACCAGAGTGTGTGCTAAACACCAGGTTTAGTCCTTCCTTGCATTCGTACTAAGAATCAGCATTGGATATTAATGAAGCTGACTCCTTGGGAAAGTTTCCAGTGCACAAAGAAAGGAGGAAATCACGCATTTGTGAAATGGAAAATCTTAGTTTTAACTGATATTATCCGAGAGAAAGGCTTTAAACTGCATTAAGCTCGTAAAAGAACCCAGTGACACACACACACCACACACACACACGCACACACACACACACCACACACGGATCAGTTAGTAGGTCATACAGTCTGAGCTGTTCTGCTAAACCCACCCTAACAGCAGCTCTGTTGTG
>CADEHL010000134.1:0-15000 GCA_902827135.1 Harpagifer antarcticus
ACTTTGATTCTGATTCTCTTATTAATATTTCTCCCTCTTCTCCTTCTTCTTCGTGTGTTTTATATGTTCTGTCTTTGTTGCGTGGGGGGGGTGACTTTAATGTGCGTGTGCATGTGGTGCGCGTTCCCGTGTGTCGTCATTGTGCGGCATCAGACCGCTGAGTCAGGAGCCTCTTTACCGGGAAACACTGCGCACAAACTGCACCAAAGTCCTGGAGGAAAATCAGGAGTCCGAACCCAGAGATGACCGAGTGATGGGGAGGGGTGTCAGTGGGGGCGAAACTGCACCTAAATCAGGGAGAAAAGGGAGTGAAACGAGAGGAGGGATGGAGGTGTGGGTGTGTGCAGGAGGGCAGTGTGCTCAGTGAGAGTCAAGATAGAACATTGACCCAATGGATGGAGTCCAGACGCCTCAGATTCAATTAGAAAAAGGGCTGGAAGAAGCGGAGATGAGCCCGTGATAGGCTGTCAGTCTGCACCGAAGCCCAGCAGGGAAACAAAAGGAGACATGACCGTGTAATAGTGTCGTTATTGAGACTCAAACTGCACCGAAGTCCGAATAATAAGGTGTCAATCTGCATCAAATCCCATTAGAATAACTAGTAGAATAAGCCACAAGATGACTGTTTGATAATGTAATTAAGAGTCAGACTGTCCATTAGAGAAAGTGGTCAAAATAAACCGAGAGATGGAGGTGTGGGTGTGTAGGACAGTGAAAGTCAAGCTGCTCAAAAGACAGTATAATAAGCCGAGAGGTGACCATGTGGTAAAGCATCCATTAAGAGAGACTGCAGCAAAGTCAATTACAATTTTTTTTGTTAAATAAGACAAGAGATGGCCAATGGGTAGGCTGCTCAGGCTGCACCAAAACCCGCCAGAAAAATCAGTGAAATAGGAGGTGAAATGACCGGGTGGTGATGCGGTCAGTGAATGTCAAGCTGCACCAAAGCCCATTCGGAAAATAGGTCCAATAAGCCAATCAAATAACGCTTAGTAGTGTGTCTCAAACTGCACCAAACGGAGAGATGAAGGTGTGTCTGCACGCGGACTGGAAAGGGTTAATTATTATGATTATATTGATATTAAATCTGGGCGGAGTCTCTCTGCTCTACTTTTCTGGGTGGAAGCGGAGGCGACATCTCATCGATGAGCCTCTCTAATTACATATCGATCCGCCTCTGCTCTAAAGGAGCCGATTCATCACCAATCAAGAATACCTACTTCCGGTCACATGGTCCTCCACCCTCGTGTCCAGGCACTATTATTATTACTATTATTAATAGAATAATAGAAAAATAAATGTTTGATATGCTATACAATACATTTAAAATGATATGCATATAAATACATTTATTATACTGTTTCTCATCAGTATATCACAGGTGTCAGATATATCCAGAGCCTGTCTCTGATTGGCTGAAACACCAAACAGATCATTGCAGCATTACCCATAATCCCCTCTGTTTCAGCCCTGTTTCAAAAGTGCTGATTCTCTGTCTGTTACTTTAGATGAGAATAAGCCCCTCCCCACGCCCCTCTGAGAGACATTTGGACACATGTTGATGTAGAAGAGACATGAAGAAGAGGGGACACATGTTGATGTAGAAGAGACATGAAGAAGAGGGGACACATGTTGATGTAGAAGAGACATGAAGAAGAGGGGACACATGTTGATGTAGAAGAGACATGAAGAAGAGGGGACACATGTTGATGTAGAAGAGACATGAAGAAGAGGGGACACATGTTGATGTAGAAGAGACATGGAGAAGAGGGGACACATGTTGATGTAGAAGAGACATGAAGAAGAGGGGACACATGTTGATGTAGAAGAGACGTGAAGAAGAGGGGACACATGTTGATGTAGAAGAGACATGAAGAAGAGGGGACACATGTTGATGTAGAAAACCCCATAATAAAGGTCACTGGAGTTCTCATTGGACCAATTTAAAAAGTATTCCATTGACTTTTAATTCCTCTTAATTGTGTGGGTTGTCACCATAGACTGTATATGGTTGTCACAGAGTTTCTGGTTCACAACAACAGTGTGGTGAACATCCCATAATATACGCTGCAGAGCTCCCAGTCTGCTTCAGATTCTCTGCCGTGTGCTCCGGTCTCCATGGAGGCGAGCTGCAGCTTTGTGTTCAGGATCCTTTGAGTTCAGAAACTGTGGAGCTCAGCAGAGTTTAGCCACGCTCTTATTCTGAAATTCTGCTCACGTCTCTTTATTCTAATGTTTGGTTTCAGCCACGCTCTTATTCTGAAATTCTGCTCACGTCTATTTATTCTAATGTTTGGTTTCAGCCACGCTCTTATTCTGAAATTCTGCTCACGTCTCTTTATTCTAATGTTTGGTTTCAGCCACGCTTTTATTCTGAAATTCTGCTCACATCTATTTATTCTAATGTTTGGTTTCAGCCACGCTTTTATTCTGAAATTCTGCTCACGTCTCTTTATACTAATGTTTGGTTTCAGCCACGCTTTTATTCTGAAATTCTGCTCACGTCTCTTTATTCTAATGTTTGGTTTCAGCCACGCTCTTATTCTGAAATTCTGCTCACGTCTCTTTATACTAATGTTTGGTTTTAGCCACGCTTTTATTCTGAAATTCTGCTCACGTCTCTTTATACTAATGTTTGGTTTCAGCCACGCTCTTATTCTGAAATTCTGCTCACATCTATTTATTCTAATGTTTGGTTTCAGCCACGCTTTTATTCTGAAATTCTGCTCACGTCTCTTTATTCTAATGTTTGGTTTCAGCCACGCTCTTATTCTGAAATTCTGCTCACGTCTCTTTATACTAATGTTTGGTTTCAGCCACGCTCTTATTCTGAAATTCTGCTCACGTCTATTTATTCTAATGTTTGGTTTCAGCCTCGCTTTTATTCTGAAATTCTGCTCACGTCTCTTTATACTAATGTTTGGTTTCAGCCACGCTTTTATTCTGAAATTCTGCTCACATCTCTTTATTCTAATCTTTGGTTTTAGCCTCGCTCTTATTCTGAAATTCTGCTCACATCTCTTTATACTAATGTTTGGTTTCAGCCACGCTTTTATTCTGAAATTCTGCTCACGTCTATTTATTCTAATGTTTGGTTTTAGCCACGCTTTTATTCTGAAATTCTGCTCACATCTATTTATTCTAATGTTTGGTTTCAGCCACGCTCTTATTCTGAAATTCTGCTCACATCTATTTATTCTAATGTTTGGTTTCAGCCACGCTTTTATTCTGAAATTCTGCTCACGTCTCTTTATTCTAATGTTTGGTTTCAGCCACGCTCTTATTCTGAAATTCTGCTCACGTCTCTTTATACTAATGTTTGGTTTCAGCCACGCTTTTATTCTGAAATTCTGCTCACATCTCTTTATTCTAATGTTTGGTTTCAGCCACGCTCTTATTCTGAAATTCTGCTCACATCTCTTTATTCTAATGTTTGGTTTCAGCCACGCTTTTATTCTGAAATTCTGCTCACATCTCTTTATTCTAATGTTTGGTTTTAGCCACGCTTTTATTCTGAAATTCTGCTCACGTCTCTTTATTCTAATGTTTGGTTTCAGCCACGCTCTTATTCTGAAATTCTGCTCACGTCTCTTTATTCTAATGTTTGGTTTCAGCCACGCTTTTATTCTGAAATTCTGCTCACATCTATTTATTCTAATGTTTGGTTTCAGCCACGCTTTTATTCTGAAATTCTGCTCACGTCTCTTTATACTAATGTTTGGTTTCAGCCACGCTTTTATTCTGAAATTCTGCTCACGTCTCTTTATACTAATGTTTGGTTTCAGCCACGCTTTTATTCTGAAATTCTGCTCACGTCTCTGTATACTAATGTTTGGTTTCAGCCACGCTTTTATTCTGAAATTCTGCTCACGTCTCTTTATACTAATGTTTGGTTTCAGCCACGCTTTTATTCTGAAATTCTGCTCACGTCTCTGTATACTAATGTTTGGTTTCAGCCACGCTTTTATTCTTAGAGCTCCCTGGTTGGTAATAGACGAGTTGGGATGGTGGAGAAACGCTCTCCGCAGATTCTCACAGCGCTATAAACCTTTTTCTGACTCAGTATCAAGCCACACTTATTGTGTTTACTTCGGCTGTGAGTGTTTGTGTGCTCAGGATGAGTTTCGCCGTGTCTCGCTGTATCGCCGACCCGGAAACCTGTCCGGCGACGAGCCTCGCCACGAGCCTCGCCTCGCCACACGAGCCTCGCCACGAGCCTCGCCACGAGCCTCGCCACGGGCCTCGCAACGGGCCTCGCCGCTGAAATTCTGAAATTCTGCTCACATCTATTTATTCTAATGTTTGGTTTTAGCCACGCTTTTATTCTGAAATTCTGCTCACATCTCTTTATTCTAATGTTTGGTTTCAGCCACGCTCTTATTCTGAAATTCTGCTCACGTCTCTTTATACTAATGTTTGGTTTCAGCCACGCTCTTATTCTGAAATTCTGCTCACATCTCTTTATTCTAATCTTTGGTTTCAGCCACGCTTTTATTCTGGAATTCTGCTCACATCTCTTTCATTTTTATTCAGATGTTTAGTTGAAGCTACGCTCTTATTTTGAAGTTATTTGCACATTTCTTTATTCTAATGATCAGCTGATGATACGCTCTTATTCTGAAGTCCTGCTCACATCTCTAATATTCAGCTGCAGCTACGCTCTTATTCTGAAGTTCTGCTTACATGTCTTTGACATTTATTCAGATGTTAATTTGAATCCACGCTCTTATTTTGAAGTTCTTTGTTCAGTTACAGCCACGCTCTTATTCTGAAGTTCTGCTAACGCGTCTTTCAATTTTATTCCGATATTTAATTAAAGCCAAGCTCTTTTTCTGAAGTACTACGCACAACTATTTGTTTTATGTTCAGCTGCAGCTACGCTCTTATTGTGAAGGATTGATCACATCTCTTTATTCTAATGCTCAGGTACAGCTACGCTCTTATTCTGAAGTCCTGCTTACAGCTCTTTATTTCTATGTTCAGCTGCAGCGACGCTCTTATTCTGAAGTTCTGCTCGCATGTCTTTCAATTGTATTCAGATGTTTAGTTGAAGCTACGCTCTTATTTTGAAGTTATTTGCACATATCTTTATTCAGATGTTCAGTTGAAGCCACGCTCTTATTCTGAAGTTCTATTTACATCTCTTGATTGTAATGTTCAGCTGCTGATATGCTCTTATTGTGAAGTTCTGCTTACAGCTCTTTATTTCTATGTTCAGCTGCAGCTACGCTCTTATTGTGAAGGTTTGATCACATCTCTTTATTCTAATGCTCAGGTACAGCTACGCTCTTATTCTGAAGTCCTAGTTACAGCTCTTTATTTCTAAGTTCAGCTGCAGCGACGCTCTTATTTTGTTATAGCATTGTGAAGCACCTTGAGATGACGTTGTTTTTAAAGTGTGCTATATAAATGAAATGTATTATTGTTATTATTTTATTTTGTAGTTCTTTTCAGCTTGAAGCATCCTGAAGCTGAGTTGTGATGTTATCTGTTAAACACATTCCTGCCTCACAAACACAGAGTAATAAAATGTGAATCCTCCACGCTCTGTAAACAAAGAGAGCTTCAGTAGCAGCGAGCTAACAGCTAGCGGCTAACGCTCATGTGACAGTCAGGCTGCAGCTTTTAGATCAACAGGAGCTCTGTGAGCCGGACATCAGCTGATCAGATGTGTCCTATTTGTATAGAAGTCTATGAGGAAATGTTCCTACTTCTCTCTCTCTCTTTATTACCTCAGATTGTAGAGAAGTCTATGAGGAAATGTTCCTACTTCTCTCTCTCTTTATTACCTCAGATTGTATAGAAGTCTATTAGGAAATGTTCCTACTTCTCTCTCTCTTTATTACCTCAGATTGTAGAGAAGTCTATGAGAACATGTTCCTACTTCTCTCTCTGTTTATTACCTCAGATTGTATAGAAGTCTGTGAGGAAATGTTCCTACTTCTCTCTCTCTTTATTACCTCAGATTGTAGAGAAGTCTATGAGGAAATGTTCCTGCTTCTCTCTCTCTTTATTACCTCAGATTGTATAGAAGTCTGTGAGGAAATGTTCCTACTTCTCTCTCTCTCTCTTTGTTACCTGAGATTGTATAGAAGTCTATGAGGAAATGTTCCTACTTCTCTCTCTCTTTATTACCTCAGATTGTAGAGAAGTCTATGAGGAAATGTTCCTACTTCTCTCTCTCTTTATTACCTCAGATTGTAGAGAAGTCTATGAGGAAATGTTCCTACTTCTCTCTCTCTCTTTATTACCTCAGATTGTATAGAAGTCTATGAGGAAATGTTCCTACTTCTCTCTCTCTTTATTACCTCAGATTGTAGAGAAGTCTATGAGGAAATGTTCCTACTTTTCTCTTTATTACCTCAGATTGTATAGAAGTCTATGAGGAAATGTTCCTACTTCTCTCTCTCTTTATTACCTCAGATTGTACAGAAGTCTATGAGAAAATGTTCCTACTTCTCTCTCTTTATTACCTCAGATTGTAGAGAAGTCTATGAGGAAATGTTCCTACTTCTCTCTCTCTATATTACCTCAGATTGTACAGAAGTCTATGAGAAAATGTTCCTACTTCTCTCTCTCTTTATTACTTCAGATTATATAGAAGTCTATGAGGAAATGTTCTTACTTCTCTCGCTCTTTATTACTTCAGATTATATAGAAGTCTATGAGGAAATGTTCTTACTTCTCTCGCTCCTTATTACTTCAGATTATATAGAAGTCTATGAGGAAATGTTCTTACTTCTCTCGCTCTTTATTACCTCAGATTATATAGAAGTCTATGAGGAAATGTTCTTACTTCTCTCGCTCTTTATTACCTCAGTAAACATTTTCCTGATGAGTTTATGGTCTCAATCTCTAGCTTCAGGTCTTCTCCAAAACAGTGTGATGTTCATTCAGTAAATTATAGTCCAGAAACGTTAATCTGTGTGATTATGCTTCCAAAAACCAAGATTGTGACGTCCAGTGGGTTTGGTTCCAGACCTGATGATGTAAATAATAATAAACTGTTCCTTTAAAACTTGAAAATCACGTTTTAATTCATATTAATCTTTATTTTCTAACATCTGTTTGTCTCTCAGGGTCGGTGAAGCTCAGGACCGACAGCTGCTGCTCGCAGTGAGTCTTATTTACACACTGTCAGTGAACACACCACACACACACATACATGTTGAAACACACACTTGTATATAGATACACACAGACATGTATTAATACACATGTCTGATATCAAACCTCAGACTGCAGCAGATATTTAAACCACCCTCCCTCATTCCCCAAGCTCTCTCACTAATGGACTTATCGATCCACACACACACACACACACACACAGACAGACAGACAGACAGACAGACAGACAGACAGACACACACACACACACACACACACACGCAGACACACACACAGACAGACAGACAGACAGACAGACAGACAGACAGACACACACACACACACACACACACGCAGACAGACAGACAGACAGACAGACAGACAGACAGACAGACAGACAGACACACACACACACACACACACGCACACACACACACAGACTTATCGACTTCCTGTATAACTCAACTGTTGTGTATCAGATGTCAGTATTATGACTAATGTGTGTGTGTGTGTGTGTATATATTTGATTTTTTCACACCAAATGAAGCTTTGGTCTGCAAGATCCTGTGTGTTTATTAACTGAATTAATCTGTTCATTTAACGAGAAATAAGCCAATAAATAATCACATTCTGCTCTGATTTATTATCAATAAAGGAAACAAAAGGTTGCAGAAATACCTCGATTATTATTCGGATTCGTAGGAAGTCCGAATTCATGCTGTGTCTTCATGATGACAAGCAAACAGCTATTGAAACGCTAGTGCTACGCTAACGTTGTAGCTGCTTCATCGTCTTAATGAGGACTAAATTGTTTAAACACACAGATATCTACATACTGTGTAACTTTAAAGTGATGGTTATGAAATGTATGCTATTGGTGACACAGAGACGTAACAATTACTTTTACATTTCTGATTAAACTACGTCAAAATCTCAACGTGAGACGCTTTGAACAACCTAGCGTTTTAGTAGTAGTGATTGGTTTTGTTATTTCTCTGCATGAAAGGTTAAAGCTGTTGAAGTGATGCTAATAGCTGTGTGTGACTCATGCCTCAGGAGAAGAGGAAGTGGCAGACGGAGGTTGAGAATAAGAAGCGACAGCTGGAGGACGACAGGAGAGCGCTGCAGCATCTGAAGGTGATCAGCTGTTCCATACACATGTTCTTCTTCATGCATATATTTATACCGTATAAGAGCTTTACAGAAACTCATCCGTAAAGTGTTTCCTCTGGTCTGAGATGTAAAGTCAGCGTCTGGGTAAAAGATTTAGTGAATTAATAATTCAATATTTTCTTTATTGCCTGCACACAGACCTGATGCAACCTTCAATGCAAAATCCTCTTCGTCCATCTTTAGAAAAGCCTGTCTGAAAATCAGATTTTGTTCACTTTATGATGTCATAACGATGTTTTGTCTTGTGTAACCATCAGCCAATCAGCAACCAAGGTAACCCCCCCCCCCCCCACCTTATCACATGAATCTGCTCCTAGAGCTCCATTGAGTTCTTTGTAACCAAATGTCTCTCAGAGGGGCGTGGGGAGGGGCTCCTTATTTTCATCTAAAGTAACAGACAGAGAATCAGCACTTTGGAAACAGGACTAAAACAGAGGGGATTATGGGTAATGCTGCAATGATCTGTTTGGTGTTTCAGCCAATCAGAGACAGGCTCTGGATATATCTGAGAGTGGTGCAGTGACGCGTCCTAAAACCCGGAAGTAAGCTGCGGTTGGGTTCCCTCGACAAAAACACAGTCTCTCCGTAGGGTTTAGGAAACAGCTGGAAATCAGGTCTGTGGTTGAGACGCATTGAAGAGACGGATCACGTTTTGTTCAGCCGGATCATCTCCACATGTCTACTTTCATAATCTCCAGATGCTAAATGCTAACGTGATGCTATAAAGGAACTACAGCAGGGTCGCTGCTTCAACGTCACGCCGACTTCAGATCCAGATTCAAACACACAGATTCTAGATGGAACGAGTTGAAGCGTTTGTTTGAACACTCTGCAGGAGGCAGGGACTTGCTTTCAAGCAGAACAGAAACTAACTTAGAGGAGTGTTCACGTGTTCGGCGTAATGACGTACAACGACCTCCACAACTTCTGTAGTCCTATTCAGCCACTTGGTAACAACCATCGTTTCTCAGACACGCCCACTCTTCAGGAATCACAGCGGGGTCACCAGCTGATAATTTAATGCAGAACAAAACGTGACCCGTCTCTTCAATGTGTCTCAACCTCAGACCTGAGTTCAGATAGTTTCCTAAACCCTATGGAGAGATCCCATTGGCTCTGAGACGAGGGAACAGGAAGTGGAGACATGCTGACTCACTTCCTGGTTTTAGGACTCATTCCTGCACCACTCTGTTATACATTGATGAAGAACGGTATCATTGGGGACCTTTAAACCATGATTTACATTCAGCTGTCTTACTTCTCTTTGGTTATCTTCACCGTGTTAGAATTATAGTTTAGCATTTTTTACAGAACAGTAGAGTTTTATTAGCGTTACAGTTATTTGAATTCTTGTCACCGTGTGAGTGTGTGTTATTCCCAGCGTGTCTGCAGAGGTGTGTCTCTGAGCAGCTGCACAGTATAAATATCTGAACCACAGAAAGTCTTTGACCTCAGAATGAAGTATTTTTAACATCCAGCTGCTCGCAGGGACATAAAGGCCACGATATACATATATTATGTATTTCAGGTCCTATAATACTTTAAATACTTTAAATACTTTAAATACTTTAAATACCTTACTGTTATCTTCCTGCAGTCGAAGACTCTGAGTACACACACACACACACACAACACACACACACACACACACACACACACACACACCCACACACACACACACACACACATACACACACACACCACACACAGAGATACATACACACACAACAACACCACAGCACACACACAGAGACACACACACAACACACACACCACAACACACAACACACACTCACACATAGATAGACACACACACACACACACACAGAAGCACACACACACACACAGATAGACACACACACACACACACATAGACACACACACACACACACACACAGAGAAACACACACACACACAGATACATACACACACAGACACACACACGACACACACACAACACAACACACACATACACACACCACACACACACACAGAAACACACACACACACACAGAGACACACACACACACAGATACACACATACACACACACACACACACACACCACATACCACACACACACACAGACGTACACACACAGACCAACACTCCACTCACACACACACACACAGATACACACACACACATACACACACACCCCACACACACATACACACACACACCACGACATACAACCATAACACAACACCACACACAGAGACACAAACACAACACACACAACACACACACACACACAGAGACACATACACACACAGACACATACACACACAGACACACACACACACACACACACACACACACACACAGAGACACATTATAATATAATGTATCATGCAGAGACAGAAACACTCAGCTCTCTTCATGTCCTGAGTTCTTGATGGAGGTGTTTCTCGTACTCTATAGATCTTTATGTATTTCAGGTACTTTGAATACTTTGAATACTTTGAATACTTTGAATACTTTACTGTTTACTTGCAGTCGAAGGCTCTGAGGGAGCGCTGGCTGCTGGAGGGAGCGGCTCCCGGGCCGGAGCAGGACGACCGGAGGAAACAGCTGCAGCTCGACGAGGACAAGACCAGGAGTCTGGAGGAGAACATATGCAGGTTGTTAAATAATATATAATAATATATAACATCATAAAACACCAGGATCCCAGAGGAGAATATATACAAGTACAAATACAATTCAAATAAAACAAATGAAATACCAGGAGCCTGAAAGACAGGGTTCATTTGTGTCACTTTCTCCAGTTCCTCTGAGTCAGTGACTTTCTACTAAACCTTCAAACTGATGTGTTTCAGGCTAGAAGAGGAGCTGCTCCGTGTGGGGAGCGGAGAGGTGACCAGAACACACACTACTGTGAGTGCACACACACAGCACACACACACACACACACACACACACACACACACACACACACACAGACACACACACACCACACACACACACTACTGTGAGTGCACACACACACACCACACACACACACACACACAGACACACACATGCACACACACACTACTGTGAGTACACACACACGCACACACACCAACACAACACACCACACACAACACACATACACACACACGCACACATGCACACACACCCACACACACACACACAAACCACACACAGCACGACACACGCACACTACTGTGAGTACACACACGCACACACACACACACATGCACACACACACACACACACACACACACATGCACACACACACTACTGTGAGTACACACACGCACACACACACACACTACTGTGAGTACACACACACACACACGCACATGCACACACACACACACACACACACACTACTGTGAGTACACACACACACTACACTACTGTGAGTACACACACACACACACGCACACACACACACACACTACTGTGAGTACACACACACACACTACTGTGAGTACACACACACACACACACACACACACACTACTGTGAGTACACACACACACACACACACACACTACTGTGAGTACACACACACACACACACACACACGCACACACACACGCACATGCACACACACACACGCACACACATACACACACATACACACACTACTGTGAGTACACACACGCACACACACACACATACACACATGCACACACACGCGCACACACACATGCACACACACACACACTACTGTGAGTACACACACGCACACACACGCGCACACACACACGCACATGCAAACACACACTCACACACACACACACACACACACACGCACACACACACGCACACACACACTCGCATACAAGATGTTAAATAATCAGGATTTGTATGGAGGCCGGACGTTGCCATAATCAAAAGTAAATTAATAAGCCATCAAATGTTCCAAATCAAATATTATAAATAGAGACATATATTTTTTGTTTTATA
The DNA here is from genome assembly GCA_902827135.1 of Harpagifer antarcticus. Classification (NCBI taxonomy): domain Eukaryota; kingdom Metazoa; phylum Chordata; class Actinopteri; order Perciformes; family Harpagiferidae; genus Harpagifer; species Harpagifer antarcticus. The sequence goes on from CADEHL010000134.1 coordinate 12,204, forward strand.
CTTTTAAATATCGTTTATTACATTTTTCTATTATTTTTTAAATATACATATTTCATGTGTATGAAAAAGGTTGTACATTGAATAGCATTTCAATTGATTCCATTAATAATAATTGTGTATGGACTTAGTTAAATAAGAGTTGTATATTAATCAGGCGGTTTATTTAATGTAATTCTAGTTTTCCTGTTTCCTGTTGGACGACATTGGCTTTAATTGTGAAGTTGAACTTCCTGTCTGTGTGTCCGCAGGTTTCATCAGGATCAGTTAAAGGTACATTTCTTCTTCTCTTGTTGTCGTTGTGTTGTTGTTGCTGTTGTTGTTGTTGTGTCTCACTGTTTGTCTCTGATCAGATGTCGAGGTCAAAGTCCACAGCGTCCCTAAGCAGGACGAGGATCAGATCATTCAAGGTAAGACTGAGACAGTAATCAGATTACATTACAGAAACTGTATTCAAGTAATCCTCGCACTAAGAGGTACGAAAAGTACTCAGATCTTGTACTTGAGTAAAAGTAGAAGTACTCAGATCTTGTACTTTAGTAAAAGTAGAAGTACCAGAGTGTAGGAATACTCTGTTACAGTAAAAGCATTCAAAATGTCCCTCAAGTGAAAGACAGTGAAAGTATTCGTTGTGCAGATTGGTCCATTTCAGAATAATATCTATGATATGTTTGATAATGATTGATCATGAAAGTGTTCTCAAAGCTGGTGAAGGAGCAGCTAGTCTGAATGGCTTTGTAGACTGCAGGGTAGCTGGTGAAGGAGCAGCTAGTCTGAAGTACTTTGTAGACTGCAGGGTAGCTGGTGAAGGTGCAGCTAGTCTGAATGGCTTTGTAGACTGCAGGGTAGCTGGTGAAGGAGCAGCTAGTCTGAATGGCTTTGTAGACTGCAGGGTAGCTGGTGGAGGTGCAGCTAGTCTGAATGGCTTTGTAGACTGCAGGGTAGCTGGTGAAAGGTGCAGCTAGTTTGAATGGCTTTGTAGACTGCAGGGTAGCTGGTGAAGGAGCAGCTAGTCTGAATGGCTTTGTAGACTGCAGGGTAGCTGGTGAAGGAGCAGCTAGTCTGAAGTACTTTGTAGACTGCAGGGTAGCTGGTGAAGGAGCAGCTAGTCTGAATGGCTTTGTAGACTGCAGGGTAGCTGGTGAAGGTGCAGCTAGTCTGAATGGCTTTGTAGACTGCAGGGTAGCTGGTGAAGGAGCAGCTAGTCTGAATGGCTTTGTAGACTGCAGGGTAGCTGGTGAAGGTGCAGCTAGTCTGAAGTACTTTGTAGACTGCAGGGTAGCTGGTGAAGGTGCAGCTAGTCTGAAGTACTTTGTAGACTGCAGGGTAGCTGGTGGATTTACTCCAGGTGGAACTATCGTCTGATTCAACACTTGATTAGATTTCACATCCTTCATCTGAGAAGTAACTAAAGGTATTAAATACATGGAGTGGAGGAGAAGTACACCATGTACCTCTGAACTGTAGAGGAGTAGAAGTACAAAGGTGCATAAAATGCAAATACTCAAGTAAAGTACCCAAAAAAAAGTAATTCTACATATTATATTCATCCTAATTTATTAAAAATATGATACATCAGACAAAATAATAGGATTAAATTCAACTAATTGCATTCAGAGGATTACAGTCCTCCGATTAAAGTATTCAGATTACATCAATCAGACTACTTTAATCAGACTACAGTAATCAGACTACAGTAATCAGACTACAGTAATCAGACTACAGTAATCAGACTACATCAATCAGACTACTTTTGATAGCGCAGAGTGAAGCAGGTAGGACCCAAACGCAGATAACACTTGATAATACCTTTATTGCAAGGGCTCTTATCTAACATATAACTTTAACAAACAAAACACTCTACGGTGAACCAGGTCACAAACAAAAGAAGCACCAACACTGAACACAGGACGAGACAAGACTAAATACAGGGAGGGATAATTACCAGACAAGAAACAGCTGGGCAGGGGAGGAGAAACACAAGGGCCACAGGTGAACATAATCAACTAACTAGACACAGGTGAGGAGGGAGGAGAAAACACAAGGGCCACAGGTGAACACAATCAACTAACGAGACACACCAGGGAACTAACGACGGAAGGAAAACATGACATAGAGGACAGCGGAAACACCCAAACCTAGACATAGACCCGTGACCTGGCATGACAACCGTGACAACTTTAATCAGACTACAGTAATCAGACTACTTTAATCAGACTACATCAATCAGACTACATCAATCAGACTACTTTAATCAGACTACAGTAATCAGACTACAGTAATCAGACTACAGTAATCAGACTACAGTAATCAGACTACAGTAATCAGACTACATCAATCAGACTACATCAATCAGACTACTTTAATCAGACTACAGTAATCAGACTACAGTAATCAGACTACAGTAATCAGACTACATCAATCAGACTACTTTAATCAGACTACTTTAATCAGACTACAGTAATCAGACTACATCAATCAGACTACATCAATCAGACTACTTTAATCAGACTACATCAATCAGACTACAGTAATCAGACTACATCAATCAGACTACTTTAATCAGACTACAGTAATCAGACTACTTTAATCAGACTACAGTAATCAGACTACATCAATCAGACTACATCAATCAGACTACATCAATCAGACTACAGTAATCAGACTACATCAATCAGACTACAGTAATCAGACTACAGTAATCAGACTACATCAATCAGACTACATCAATCAGACTACATCAATCAGACTACATCAATCAGACTACAGTAATCAGACTACAGTAATCAGACTACAGTAA
>CADEHL010000134.1:20000-58067 GCA_902827135.1 Harpagifer antarcticus
ACACCGACTCTTCCGCCGCCTGCTTCGCCCAAACCGACATCTGCTTCCCCCGCCCAAACGCCCGTCTTCACCGACTTGCCGCCCGCTAATAAACCCCAAGAGGAGGCCGCCATGACGCCGAGTAACGGGGGAACGCCGGGCGAAACGAGTGGGGTGCAGGAGATTAGAAAGGAGAAGCAGCCGTGTAAGTGCTGCAGCATCATGTGATCCTGCAGGAGGCGTCCAAAAACTAAACTCCACCCACTGCCTCAGCCTAACAACATGACTTCATTTCCTGCTGTTTTATAAAACCTTTCTTTACTTTTTCTATTTCCTTGAAGCCTTTTTACTTTTGTACTCCTCATGTTGATTAGCTTAGCGTTAGCATTAGCCATGCAGTCATGAGACCTGTACGACTAACCTCCTCTCTCTCTCTCTCTCTCTCTTTATAAGCTACATCATATGAAAAAGTGAATTAATTTTAGACTTGTATTTATTTGATTTTGTATGTTTCTCCAGCAGAGTCACATGATTCTGTTTGTCGGAGAGTTTCAGCTTTGCTTTTGGTTTTATAAACGAGAAAATAAAGTGAGCTGACAGATGAGTGGGTTCTGTTTCTGTTTGCCATCCCATCACATGCCATGGTGTCCTGCATGATCTCCCAACCCCGACAACACAAACCATCACTGCAGATATTATTTGCTAGACGATGACGCGGTTTTTTTAACCTTAGAAATCAGTGGTGTCAACAACAAGTCTGAAAACCCAGTAATAGGGGTAGTGGTGGTCTAATGGATAGTGAGGTGGGCTGAAGATCGGAAGGTTGTGAGTTCAAATCCCGCCACTAGTGTGCCCTTGAGTAAGGCACTTAGTCCTTAGTTACTCCAGGGAGAATGTCCCTGTCATTGTAAATCGCTTTGGATAAAAAGCGTCAGCTAAATGAAATGTAATAATAGCTTCGTTAGCATTAACAGTTTATAAAAACGCATATACACCTCCTAAGATAGCAGTGATAAGGGGAATAAGGACTATTTGAGGCGAACATTAAGGCCCTGTTACTACCCGAACAATCGTCATTTAAAAAACTAAGTTTAGTATGTTCTGCACCGGTCAAAAGAGATTATTCTTCCTCTTTATCTCGGTCTGTTAAACGGACAAATATGTGGAATAAGTCAATACAAATTGCTCCTGTCAGCCAGAGCTGGAGATTCTCCACAGGAAGTGACAACGATAAAAAGACATCTCTTTAGTGCGACGTTTTACAACCGAACTCCGTCTCTGTTTTCTGGAAATAAGTGCAAGTTCTTGTCCATTTTTAGCGGTACACCGTTAGCAGCATGTGCTAAGGTTAGCACAGCGAGTCCATCATACTGTAGCGGACACTGATGAAAGTGCACAGCTGGAATAAACACCTGCAGTATCGAAGGCAGTGAAGAGGGATTTGTGTTTAAAACCAGGATAGATAATCCGCATTGTGAATGGAAAACACATCCAACACGCTAACGCAGGTTCAGCGGCGTCACTGTTAGCTTTGGTAAAAACAAACGGACCGTCGTCAGGTTTAAACACTTCCTGTCTTCCATCAACAGATCGCAGACATCACCATCGTGACCACACAAACAAAGATGGCCTACTGAGTGGAAAGAGATGAGGAGACGGCCGCTCCTTGTTTGTGTGAAAGAAGCGCTGAAGCTCATCGTTACAAACGGAGGAAAACAATTATAAAACAATAAAGAGTCTAATCAGACAAAAATAAATCAAAGTTGGAAACGTTGATCTGTTAAAAGCTGTAACGGTGGATTCAAGTGTCATCTTTGGAAGGAGCATGCTAACAGTTTCCCATCGTTTCCAGTCTTTATGCTAAGCTAAGCTAACCTGCTGCTGGCTGTAAGATATGTCTTAATGTTTAAATGTTGCTTTAATCGTATAGTAGTCATGATTAAGAGATGTATTGAAAAGAACAACACCAGATCCATGTTGCGTAGCTTAGTAGCTGCTGGACGCCTAGCCTTAGATTAGCTTACAGTCAGATGGTTAGCCGCTGCATTGCATCTCTACTTGCTAGCAGAAACACCTTTGCTTTTTAACCTTACATATGTTATTATTGGTTGAAATCTAATGTTAGCTAAAGTCATTAGGGAGGCAGCAAACTAACCAATCACAGTTATTGTGCTAGGAGTAATATTAGTGTGCAAGCTAAGGTTAGCCAGCTAGCTTTAACTTAGCTGCGCGGCATAGATCTGGCGTTGGTTGCTTATGTTAATTATAAAACAGCAAACTTGCGGTTGTTTATTTGGTATGTGAGCTGAAGAGAAGGGCGAGGCAAACGTCTCGTCCTTAAAAACCTTAATTCATATGTTAATGTAGAGCAAGCGTCTGACCTCTCCATTACCAAGTCCATCGATCTGTCTGAAACTCTGACATTCAGGAAGTGATAGAGACTGAATGAGAGAGCTGGGTATTAATTATTTATACATTAAACAGGATGAATCTTAAAACCAGACCTCTTCTGCTGGACTACTGAGAAATAAACCTGCATTAAACCCCATCAGCCTGCAGTGATCATTAATATTAAACACAAGGGGAAATAATAAAGATGTCTAGACTGGATCCCTGTGGAGCTCCTCTGATTCCTCAGCTTGTACACCCACAGACTCAGTGTGTGTGAGCGTGTTGCTAACAGTTTGATGCTAACGTCCTTCACCCTATAAGAGGATTGAATGCATGGAAACAGTTTTATCCTTTCTGTTTAAGACATTTCTCTCCTATCCTGTTAATTACCAGGTGCTGTTTTCAAAGCCTTCACATTTCTTAAGGTCTTTCTTTGCATAATAATAAATCAATACATGAATAACAGACAGACTCTTGATCTCAGGTCCCTCTTACAAGAGAAGAAGAGGAGATTCGCATTAAATATTTGAAACCAAACAAACATTCTGCTGAAATAAACCCTTTACTAACATTGAAAAGTGTTTTTTAATAATGTAGAAAACACTCTTTTTCTCGGAAATAAGATTAATTTGTATAAATTTCAACGTATTTTGAATCTTTACTTAAATATTTCTCATCTGAAATGGACCAATCTGCACAACGACTACTTTTACTGTCGCTACTTTCACTAGAGGAACATTTTGAATGCAGGACTTTTACTGTAACAGAGTATTCCTACACTCTGGGTACTTCTACTTTTACTCAAGTACAAGATCTGAGTACTTCTACTTTTACTCAAGTACAAGATCTGAGTACTTCTACTTTTACTCAAGTACAAGACCTGAGTACTTCTACTTTTACTCAAGTACAAGATCTGAGTACTACTACTTTTACTCAAGTACAAGATCTGAGTACTTCTACTTTTACTCAAGTACAAGATCTGAGTACTTCTACTTTTACTCAAGTACAAGATCTGAGTACTTCTACTTTTACTCAAGAACAAGATCTGAGTGCTTCTACTTTTACTCAAGTACAAGATCTGAGTACTTCTACTTTTACTCAAGAACAAGATCTGAGTACTTCTACTTTTACTCAAGAACAAGATCTGAGTACTACTACTTTTACTAAAGTACGGGATCTGAGTACTTCTACTTTTACTCAAGAACAAGATCTGAGTACTTCTACTTTTACTCAAGAACAAGATCTGAGTACTTCTACTTTTACTCAAGAACAAGATCTGAGTACTTCTACTTTTACTCAAGAACAAGATCTGAGTGCTTCTACTTTTACTCAAGAACAAGATCTGAGTACTTCTACTTTTACTCAAGAACAAGATCTGAGTACTTCTACTTTTACTCAAGAACAAGATCTGAGTACTACTACTTTTACTAAAGTACGGGATCTGAGTACTTCTACTTTTACTCAAGAACAAGATCTGAGTGCTTCTACTTTTACTCAAGTACAAGATCTGAGTACTTCTACTTTTACTCAAGAACAAGATCTGAGTGCTTCTACTTTTACTCAAGTACAAGATCTGAGTACTTCTACTTTTACTACAAGATCTGAGTACTTCTACTTTTACTCAAGTACAAGATCTGAGTACTTCTACTTTTACTACAAGATCTGAGTACTTCTACTTTTACTCAAGTACAAGATCTGAGTACTTCTACCTTTACTAAAGTACGGGATCTGAGTACTTCTACTTTTACTCAAGTACAAGATCTGAGTGCTTCTACTTTTACTCAAGTACAAGATCTGAGTACTTCTACTTTTACTACAAGATCTGAGTACTTCTACTTTTACTCAAGTACAAGATCTGAGTACTTCTACTTTTACTCAAGTACGGGATCTGAGTACTTCTACCTTTACTAAAGTACGGGATCTGAGTACTTCTACTTTTACTCAAGTACAAGATCTGAGTACTTCTACTTTTACTCAAGTACAAGATCTGAGTACTTCTACTTGTACTAAAGTACTTTTCCCACCTCTGCTTATATAATGAAATGAGACCTATGATACTTTTCTACAGAAGCCCTGATCCTCTTCTGAGTAAATAATGAACTAAAGTGAAACATACATTAAAGCAGCAGAATATAAATCACTAGGTGGGTTTGTGTGGAAACTGCTGATCGTGTGAAGAAGCATCAGCGTGCTTTGTGTTGATCAGCTCGTTGTCATGACGACCCCCCCCAGCAGCACCTCCTGTCGTCATGGTTACCAGCTGACCGAGGCCACAGTACACAAAAACAACATTATTTACAATTTCAAGATAAAGGCATGATCACAAACTGAAATTAGCTTATAGAATAAATTAATAGAATATTAAACAACAAAAGTATTTACAATTTAAAACTAACGACATTAACACACACTGAAAATAATAATATTAGTTATACGTTTAAATAGACGATCAAAATAATAGTTATAGTACTGTATAAATATCACATGAAAATAACTTACACTAAACACATTAAAAGATAATACATTTATAAATTACAGAATAATGTTTGACTATAGGAGGAATAAACTGAAAAATACAAACAGAGTAGTGTGTGTGTGTGTGTGTGTGTGTGTGTGTGAGAGGCGGGTGCAGTCTGTCATTGTGTGTTTCTGTCTGTCAGCAGCATTCCTGACAAATTCCACTGCTCAGCAACCCACACACACACATTCTCGAACACACACACATTCTCGAACACACACACACACACACACACACACACACACACACCCACACACACACATTCTCGAACACACTCTCTTACACACACACACACACACACACACACACCCACACACACACACACACACACACACACACACACTCACACGGTCAGTCAATCCTACCTCAGCTGCGGAGCTGCACCTGCAGGTGAGTCCTCGTCTTGTTCATGTGTTACTTTACCTGTGTGATGTCATGAAGAGGTCATGATGACATCACCAACCTGTTCCTCTAAACAGCTGTTTGATAAAGAGTGATGTGAAGAAATGTAAACTTTATGTAAGCCCCGCCCCTCATACATTCAGATGATGTGATTGGACGCTGCGGACTGATTGACAGCTCTTTGGTTAATGTTTGTAAACAATCATCATCTGTTCACAAACAGACTAAAAATAATCATATCATATATATTATTCTGAAATGGACCAATCTGCACAACGAATACTTTTACTGTCTTTCACTATATTTTGATGAGAATACTTTCCTACTTTTACTTGAGGAACATTTTGAATGCAGGACTTTTACTGTAACAGAGTATTCCTACACTCTGGTACTTCTACTTTGACTCAAGTACAAGATCTGAGTACTTCTACTTTTACTCAAGTACAAGATCTGAGTACTTCTACTTTCACTCACGTACAGGATCTGAGTACTTCTACTTTTACTCAAGTATAAGATCTGAGTACTTCTACTTTTACTCACGTACAAGATCTGAGTACTTCTACTTTTACTACAGGATCTGAGTACTTCTACTTTTACTCAAGTACAGGATCTGAGTACTTCTACTTTACTCAAGTACAAGATCTGAGTACTTCTACTTTGACTCAAGTACAAGATCTGAGTACTTCTACTTTTACTCAAGTACAAGACCTGAGCACTTCTACTTTACTCAAGTACAAGATCTGAGTACTTCTACTTTTACTCAAGTACAAGACCTGAGTACTTCTACTTTTACTCAAGTACTAGATCTGAATACTTCTACTTTTACTCAAGTACAAGATCTGAGTACTTCTACTTTTACTATAGGATCTGAGTACTTCGCACCTCTGCTTATATATAAAATTAAAGGAGACCTATGATACTTTTCTACAGCAGCCCTGATCCTCTTCTACTTTTACTCAAGTATAAGATCTGAGTACTTCTACTTTTACTCAAGTATAAGATCTGAGTACTTCTCCACCTCTGGACTTGTTAGCAACCTCCTTTTTTAAATCCACCAGTGCGATAGTTACTGACATATTTTATGTCGTAGACGTAGAACATTCAAATCTCTTCAGCTTGAGTTAACCACAGACCTTATTTCAGGAAACCAAAAACACTTTCATGATAAAGACTAGAATATAATAGCATGCTTGATTGTCTTTAAGGTCAAATGAGATGAGTAAAGCTACTCCATGTTTTAAGGTGCCATCAAAAATACATACTTCAATATGCAGATAAAGATAAAGAGAAAGACTCTGATCACCTGACTGTGTGTCTCAAGGCTGATGGTGATTGGTTCCTGCTGGCTGAAGGTGTGACATCATCACCCCCTGCAGGTGAGATGTTCAGGTACACCGCTCCCTGGCAGGTGCTCTGTCTCAGCCTGGATCAGGACAACAAGGTGAGGAAAACAAACACACATTTATTCCACCGTCTCATTTTTTATAATCTCACACACACACACACACACACACACACACAAACACACACACGTTTACATGCCAAGCTATTAAAATGATGAACCGCCCTCTCACTCACATACACACACACTCTCACACACACACACACAAACACACACACACACACGTTTACATGCCAAGCTATTAAAATGATGAACCGCCCTCTCACTCACATACACACACACTCTCACACACACACACACACACACACACACACACACACACACACACACACACACACACACACACACACACACACACGTTTACATGCCAAGCTATTAAAATGATGAACCGCCCTCTCACTCACATACACACACTCTCACACACACACACACACTCACATAACTTATATAGAGAAATTCAAAATCTAAGAAACATTGAAATACAAAATTCACGAGACTTATATTACATTTGATCCTGTTTCATCACCGACAAAACATATTAGAGCCTTACTGAAGAGACTATGATAAATAATAAATTGCATATACTAAATCTTTGGAAAACAGTTCTAAATTGGTTTGAATCCTACTTAAAGGACAGAAACCACTTTGTTTCTATTGGTAAATACACATCTGAGTTGACAAATATGACATGTGGGGTTCCTCAAGGCTCCATCTTAGGGCCTCTTCTCTTTAACATCTACATGCTACCACTGGCTCAGATAATGAAAAACAACAACATAAGTTACCATAGCTATGCGGATGACACACAAATGTACGTAACAGTTTCACCAGGAGACTATGCTCCAATTCAAACACTGAGTAAGTGCATTGAACAAATCAATGACTGGATGTGTCAGAACTTTCTCCAATTAAACAAAGATAAAACTGAGGTAATGGTTTTTGGAGCCAAGGCAGAACGTATAAAAGTTAGCGCTGAGCTTCAGTCTGCAATGTTCAAAACAACAGATAAAGCCAGAACTCTAGGTGTAGTCATGGACTCTGACCTGAGTTTCAACAGCCACATTAAAACAGTTACTAAATCAGCCTACTATCACCTAAAGAACATATCTAGGATTAAAAGACTAATGTCACATTTGGAAAAACTTGTCCATGCTTTTATCTTCAGTAGACTGGACTACTGCGATGGTGTCTTCACAGGTCTCACTAAAACATCTATTAGGAAGCTGCAGCTGATTCAGAACGCTGCTGCTCGAGTCCTCACTGACACTAAGAAAGTGGATCACTCCTGTTCTGAAGTCTTTACACTGGCTTCCTGTGTGGCAAAGAATAGATTTCTAAATACTGCTGCTGGTTTATAAAGCTTTGAATGGTTTAGGCCCAAAATACATTTGTGACCTCCTGCTAAATGATGAAGCATCCAGATCTCTCAGGTCTTCAGGGACTGGTCAGCTTTCTGTCCCCAGAGTCAGAACTAAACATGGAGAAGCAGCGTTCAGTTATTATGCTCCATCTGGAACAAACTCCCAGAAACCTGCAGGTCCGCTGCAACTCTGACTACTTTTAAATCCAGACTAAAGACTTTTCTTTTTGTCGCTGCTTTTAATTGAACTATTCACATCTTAAACTGCACTGTAACTTTTATCCATGTATTTCTTCTTTTAATGTTTATTTTATTATCTTTTCTTTTTAATGACTGATTTTAAATGCCATTTTCTTAATGTCTTTCGTTTTTTGTAAAGCACTTTCAATTGCCTTGTGTTGAAAGGTGCTATATAAATAAACTTGTCCTTGCCTTGCCTTGCCTAAATCATATCGTAAAGAAAGACATTACAGATGTTTTGAGAGCTATGGTGTGTTCAGTGTCCGCTCAGCAGAGGGCAGCAGCTCAACACAGCCAATAACAAACATTCAGAGAAAATGTGTGTGTGTGTGTGTGTGTGCGTGCGAGCGAGCGAGCGTGCGTGTGTGGGGGGGGGGGGGAGGAGTCTCTGATTGGACGATATGAACTTTGTCTCTTCAGTTATTTTTCAGTTGGCTGACAGAAGCGGACCTCAGGTAGGAGGAACACTGCTTTAATATCTCTCATTATATTGAATACACTATCCTCTGTGATCACTGTACTCTATAGTTAATCAGATAAATAACATAGTTTCTAAAAAACAAAACATGTGTAAAACTTCTGAGAAAATACAAGTTTAGAATATTTGAATGAAACTTTATTTAAAACTGTGTAATATTTCATTATTCTGTTACAATTAGTAAAACTTTCACTTTCAAACAACTTTAAACTTTAGTTACCTTTGATTCACTTAATTGTAATTGTACACCTTATTTATATTGTATATAAACAACAAATCCTGTTAACACTTTGTCTGTACTACGTGTAGGTACTACTCTGCAGCCATTTAAATTAAAAGTTCAGGACATTAATGATAAAGCTAAATAAACGTTAGCATTTCATACACATTTAAAATGATTCCAGCTTTTGTCTTGAGAGCCGGCATGTGTGTGTGTGTGTGTGTGTGTGTGTGTGTGTGTGTGTGTGTGTGTGTGTGTGTGTGTGTGACAGTTCAGTTTTATCTTTTTTCAACATTGAGGTTTATCTCTGTCCCGCAGACAGACTGAATGCATGCTACGCTAACATCAAAGCATATAAATGTGACGTTAACATTTATATGCTTTTAAATTATGTAATCTGTATCACAGTAATATATTTTATACACAGAGGAGGGAAGAAACTAAGTACATTTACTTAAGTACTGTACTTAAGTACAATTTTGAGATACTTGTACTTTACTTGAGTAATTAAATGTTATGCTACTGTGTACTTCTACTCCTCAACAGTTCTGAGGTACATGGTGTACTTTCCCTCCACTCCATGTATTGAATACCTTTAGTGACTTCACAGATCTGGATGAATGATGTGAAATCTAACCAAGTGTTGAATCAGACTTTAGTTCCACCTGGAGTAAATCCACCAGCTACCCTGCAGTCTACAAAGTACTTCAGACTAGCTGCTCCTTCACCAGCTACCCTGCAGTCTACAAAGCCATTCAGACTAGCTGCACCTCCACCAGCTACCCTGCAGTCTACAAAGCCATTCAGACTAGCTTCACCTTCACCAGCTACCCTGCAGTCTACAAAGCCATTCAGACTAGCTGCACCTTCACCAGCTACCCTGCAGTCTACAAAGTACTTCAGACTAGCTGCACCTTCACCAGCTACCCTGCAGTCTACAAAGCCATTCAGACTAGCTGCTCCTTCACCAGCTACCCTGCAGTCTACAAAGTACTTCAGACTAGCTGCACCTTCACCAGCTCTGAGAACACTTTCATGATCAATCATTATAAAACATATCATAGATATTATTCTGAAATGGACCAATCTGCACAACGAATACTTTCACTGTCTTTCACTTGAGGAACATTTTGAATACTTTTACTGTAACAGAGTATTCCTACACTCTGGTACTTCTACTTTTACTCAAGTACAAGATCTGAGTACTTCTACTTTTACTCAAGTACAAGATCTGAGTACTTCTACTTTTACTCAAGTACAAGATCTGAGTACTTCTACTTTTACTCAAGTACAAGATCTGATATTTTAAACAATAACTATTTAATAATAAATCTCTGTTGTTCCAGAGAGTCCCTGCAGGAGACCGTCCTGATGTTCTGTCTCTGAGCTCCGGTCAGCCCCCCCCTGCTGGCATGGACAGCGCCCCCCGAAGGTGGGCCCTGAAGCCCTTGTCCCCCCCCCTGCAGCCCTCAGACCTGCGCAGCCTGGCCGGACCCCCCCAACCCCAAACACACCCCCTCGAAAACATCTCCATCGCTCGCAGCCCCTCCTCCGTGGTGGTCTCCTCTCAGGGCGACCGGTCCAAAGACGTGGTGGTTCAGGTCCGGCAGGTCGCTGTGTCTCAGCCTGTGGAGGAGGAGGAAGATGAATTTGAAGACTGGCCTCCAAGCAGCCCCGGCAGCAGCTCTGGTTCTCACAGTGGTTTCTACTCCTTCGTGGACGACCCGGCGAGTCCCGAAGCCGAGCAGAACCAGAACTGGATGACATCTCCGCAGCGGCAGAAGCAGATGGCGACGCTGAAGGAGGAGCGAGGCTTCAGACTGCAGAGCTACACTGGGACCAGGAGGCCGGAGAGCCTGTTCCAAGAGACCGACGGAGACGAGAGGTACCGCCTGGACCTGAGCACCGAGGAGGTCCTGGAGGAAGAGGAGAAGCAGCTCAGGAGGGAGGAGATCATCCGGAGCCAGGCGCCCAAGAAGAGCTCCAGAGACCAGGCATGAGGACCGACTGTCCGAGGGGTTCAGCTTCAGGCAAGTTTTTTTCTCTAATTGATTGTGATGTTATGTTAAATGTCTGTTTCCTTGTATCTTGTCTTAATATCTGTCCTTGTCTGATGTTTCAAATGGAGCTGCTGTGATGCAAGTAACATTTCAGGTTTGATCTGACAATAAACTATTATCGTATCGTATCGTAGACCTGCTGAGAACATCGACCAGGAGCAGATCAGCTTCAGCGCCGCCAGGCAGCAGTTCCTACAGATGGAGCAGGACCGACTGGTTCCCTGGAGGATGCACCTGAATATGCGTTCTGCACGGTCCTCCCAACACCACAGAGAAGAATGTACAGCATTTAAAGCAGCAGAACAAGAGGAGGAGACGCACCCGGAGAGGAGGGTGGTGGTGGTGATGTCCGACGACCTGGACTCCGGTCTGGAGGAGCTCTCAGTGGGCGGGGGGTACGGCAGCGACGAGGGCATCTTTAACAACACCAGGAGAATCTACAAAACCCCCATCGAGAGGGAGATCCAGTACGAGACCCCCATCGAGAAGGAGATCCTTAATGAGACCCCCATCGAGAGGGAGATCCGGTCTGTTCAGGAGCGAGAGGAGAACCTGAGGAGATCTCGAGGCCTGAGGCTCAGCGACTGCAGGGGGGAGATGATCCAGATCAAAACCAAACGACTCCTGGCGCCGGTCTGTGGTGGTCCTTTTTATTTATCAAATGAGGATAAAGAATCATCAGCTGTCTTTGTCGTATTTTATTTTTCTTGCAAGAAAGTTAGGTCCGTCGTACAGAGAGCATCGCTGTCTGCAGAGTGAAAGACAGATGGGTAGAGTTTGCGTTGCATATTTAAAGACTAGGAGGTACAACTCACACAAGGTACCCCTTTGCTTTGGCTCTAATCAGAGGAGTTTACGGGCATTTGCAATACCAGAATGTTATAGGACCAGCAGGAGATGAAGGTCGCATAGTGTCAATGGATTTGATCTTCTTAATAAGGACATTTCCCATAGAGACAAACCTTAGCATACAAGTCTTGTAATGAAAGTAAAGTGATTTTTCTGTTACAGGTCAAAGCCGGAGAGAAGAACCGGGTGAGCTTCCTGATCCAGGGGGAGATCCAGAAGGAGACCCAGAGGAAGGAGGTTCCTCCGCAGGAAATGAGGAGCGACTTACCCCAGAGAGGCGAGGACGAGAGGACAGAAGAAAGACCGGCGTCCGAGTCTGGAGACACCAAAGTCTTCCCGTCTCCCTGCTGTCCTCACCGACACCCAGAGGAAACTGAGCTGTTCATCAGGAGTTCAGCTGCTTCCTCCCCTCGATCCTCCTCACCTTCCTCACCCACACCTCGGTCCTGGAGGCAGAACCTGCAGACCACCGGCCTGCAAACCAGAGGACAAGGAACGCCTGACTTCATCGAGAAGGAGATCCAGGAGACGCTGAGGAGGGAACAAGAGCTCAGGGAATCCAGGGAGTCTAGGGATCTGAAGGAGTCCAAGGAGTCCAGGGAGTCAAGAGAGTCAAGAGAATCAAGAGAGTCTAGAGAGTCTAAAGAGTCTAGAGAATCAAGAGAGTCTAGGGAGTCCAGGGATCTGGGGGAGTCCAAGGAGTCCAGGGAGTCAAGAGAGTCTAGAGAATCAAAAGAGTCTAGGGAGTCCAGGGATCTGGGGGAGTCCAAGGAGTCCAGGGAGTCAAGAGAGTCAAGAGAATCAAAAGAGTCTAGGGAGTCCAGGGATCTGGGGGAGTCAAGGGAGTCTAGAGAGTCGAGAGAGTCCAAAGAGTCCGGGGATTTGAAGGAGTCTAGAGAGTGTAGAGAGTCCAGGGATCTGAAGGAGTCCAGGGAGGAGGCGGATGGACGGCTCTTCTCTCCGACTCCTCTGGTGGAACAGGCAACAAAGATGGCCATCAGACAGTTCTACCCATCGCCAAACACAGGTATGTCTTTTGTATGAAGGCTGGATCCCTAACCAGGGCTCCAGGTTCTGTTCAGCTAAATGCAATGTAATGTAATGTTTAACCCCTTTCCTGAACCAAACTGGTACTACAAGGTCCAGTTCAGAGATAGTGCCCGATTGCGGAACCAGT
The DNA here is from genome assembly GCA_902827135.1 of Harpagifer antarcticus. Taxonomy (NCBI): domain Eukaryota; kingdom Metazoa; phylum Chordata; class Actinopteri; order Perciformes; family Harpagiferidae; genus Harpagifer; species Harpagifer antarcticus. Next base: position 33,077 of record CADEHL010000134.1, read on the forward strand.
TCTTCCTGTTTCCACCGCAACAGGCCCCAAAAACTGGTTCTTAGAAAGCGTGGAGCTAGAAGGGGTTAAAAGGGTCAGTTATTTTAGAGTTAATTGATTCATCGCACATCGTTATCACACCAAAAGACTCATGTGAAGACTTTGAGCTCCGACTGCTGCCAGGTGAGATATTGTCCGTCGCTATCTTGGTTTTTGGCCGTCGTTAACTTCCTTGGTTTATTACTGACATTAAGACAATTACTTCTTGTAGTATCAGCTTTCTCAAATGCAAATGAGGAATTATGTAATGCTAACTTTTGCTGAATTAAGGCGAAATCTAAAGACATATAAAGACAGAGTTATTCAAATAAACTTCCCCTTGTCTTAACCCTCCCATTGTCTTCGTTCCCCCCCCCCCTTACTTTGGTGTTCGCGGTCTAATTTGACCGGTCCTGTTTTAACTGCCATTACATGAACACAACAACCATGAATCATCACCAAATTTCATTTCACACCCTTTCAAACTGTACATATGGTATCAGACTACTGGTACACATGAAACACTGCAGTAGATATACAAAGAACAGACACTGAACATGTATTGGTGTGCCAGGTGTGATTCACATGGGGGGAGGGGCACATAAGAGCGGGAACACATCTAGAGCGTGTGTGGGTGTTTAATTTATCTGATTCGGATGGTTACTAATTCCTTTTCTTCATTTTTGCCTGGGAACTCCATGGGTGTTACAAAGTTGACTAAATCATCCAAAATTCGATGAAGGTGGTGATCAGCAAATGTCTCCTGTGAAGGATATCATGAAGCCTGAATGCAATCGAATGTAAAACTAAAAAGTTACGATTGATGAAAGCAGTCAATCGGTCCGGTTTGACCCCGAAGACAACAGGAGGGTTAAAAAGCTAAATTGCCCCAAACCTTCAATTTGACCATTGGAACAAACTAAATTATTCACAAACAATAATTGTCTTTAGCTCACCAAGTCAGAGTTAAGTTAATTATATAGTCATAGTTTGCTAATCATAGCTTCCATTGGTTAACATTAGCCACCTTAAGCTACAGGCCATACAAAGTGATCTGGATTATTTTACGATAATCTGTTTCTCCGTTTCGTTTCTTCAAAAGCCATAAAGCCTCACTTCATTGTCAGTAACCCTCACAGTCCTGATGGAGGGTTTTCACAATAAAAGTTCCTGTACGAAGGTATTTATGATCCGAAATGAAAAGCTCAGCAGGTTTCCCGCCCGCAGTGAAACCGGCATGATCTTTGACCTCCATAAAAACGTTGAGGGGTTCTCTGCAATGGACGAATTGTTTTAATGAATATCTGAAACACACGGTCGTCTGGCAGGAAATCAGAGGACTAACATTTCAATAGTAGAAACAGCTGTTTGGTAACGTGTTTGAATCCCGAATGGACCCTGCTGTTCGTCTCATATACAGTATTCACGAGAGAATGAGTAACTGAATGAGACCACGACCAAAGTTCAGCTGTTTGTGTAAATCAGTAACCAGTCAGCGGGTCTAGAACGCCTTTAATCTGAAAATCTCAACTTCCAGTAAAACCATGAGGAAGTGACCAAAGATCACACTGCAGGAGTTATACTGCTGTTCACTGACCTACCTGTGAGCACTGAGAGAGGGAACAGCTCCACCTGCTGGACGGATTTATAACGACGTGTTAGGGTAATTGGAGGAAATTCAATATAAACACTTAGCTGGAGGATGGCAAAATATTTTTTAAAACACATCAATTTAGAGATTTTAGTTTTACAATACGGGGAAACAAACAGTTAGAGTTTTACGGTGCGTCCACACAGCAGCTTTAGACGAATCTTCCAACGCTTCCAACGCTTCTCTGCCCATTGACTTTGAATGGGGGTGACGTCACTTTGCCTCACTTTTCGCCGAACTGCATTGTGGGGGGGCGAAGCGAAGATTTCCAGGATTTCCAGGATTCAAAAGTTGAGCAATGTTCAACTTTTGAAGCTGAGCTGGAAGCGTCAGCCAATCAAATCCCGTGTATGCAAATCTGACTGTAGAAGCGCTAGCCAATCAAACCACGTGCAAGCTGGGAGAGCCAGTTCATTCCCTCATTTTCCAAACGAGAAATTACGGTAGCAATTCACCCGGTTCTTTACGACCATTTACCGGGATACAAACCGGAGGAACCAGGCATGGAGGGAGGTGGCAGAGACAGGGGGTGGAACTGGTAGGTTTTCAGACACGCCCAGCTCCAAGATTTTCAAGATTTTTTCAAAGCTGCTGTGTGGACGCACCGTTAGTGTCACAATTATACCATAAAAACATCTAAAATATGGCAGAAAATACTCAATTTGAAGTCAGGACTCAGAGAGACACGAGGAGAGCTGGAGCTTTGATGGAGTCAGGACTCAGAGAGACACGAGGAGAGCTGGAGCTTTGATGGAGTCAGGACTCAGAGAGACACAATGAGAGCTGGAGCTTTGATGGAGTCAGGACTCAGAGAGACACAATGAGAGCTGGAGCTTTGATGGAGTCAGGACTCAGAGAGACACAATGAGAGCTGGAGCTTTGATGGAGTCAGGACTCAGAGAGACACGAGGAGAGCTGGAGCTTTGATGGAGTCAGGACTCAGAGAGACACGAGGAGAGCTGGAGCTTTGATGGAGTCAGGACTCAGAGAGACACGAGGAGAGCTGGAGCTTTGATGGAGTCAGGACTCAGAGACACACAAGGAGAGCTGGAGCTCTGATGGAGTCAGGACTCAGAGAGACACGAGGAGAGCTGGAGCTTTGATGGAGTCAGGACTCAGAGAGACACGAGGAGAGCTGGAGCTTTGATGGAGTCAGGACTCAGAGAGACACGAGGAGAGCTGGAGCTTTGATGGAGTCAGGACTCAGAGAGACACGAGGAGAGCTGGAGCTCTGATGGAGTCAGGACTCAGAGAGACACGAGGAGAGCTGGAGCTTTGATGGAGTCAGGACTCAGAGAGACACGAGGAGAGCTGGAGCTTTGATGGAGTCAGGACTCAGAGAGACACGAGGAGAGCTGGAGCTCTGATGGAGTCAGGACTCAAAGAGACACGAGGAGAGCTGGAGCTTGATGGAGTCAGGACTCAGAGAGACACGAGGAGAGCTGGAGCTCTGATGGAGTCAGGACTCAAAGAGACACGAGGAGAGCTGGAGCTCTGATGGAGTCAGGACTCAGAGAGACACGAGGAGAGCTGGAGCTTTGATGGAGTCAGGACTCAGAGAGACACGAGGAGAGCTGGAGCTTTGATGGAGTCAGGACTCAGAGAGACACGAGGAGAGCTGGAGCTTTGATGGAGTCAGGACTCAGAGACACGAGGAGAGCTGGAGCTTTGATGGAGTCAGGACTCAGAGAGATACGAGGAGAGCTGGAGCTTTGATGGAGTCAGGACTCAGAGAGACACGAGGAGAGCTGGAGCTTTGATGGAGTCAGGACTCAGAGAGACACGAGGAGAGCTGGAGCTCTGATGGAGTCAGGACTCAGAGAGACACGAGGAGAGCTGGAGCTCTGATGGAGTCAGGACTCAGAGAGACACGAGGAGAGCTAGAGCTTTGATGGAGTCAGGACTCAGAGAGACACGAGGAGAGCTGGAGCTTTGATGGAGTCAGGACTCAGAGAGACACGAGGAGAGCTGGAGCTTTGATGGAGTCAGGACTCAGAGAGACACGAGGAGAGCTGGAGCTTTAATGGAGTCAGGACTCAGAGAGATACGAGGAGAGCTGGAGCTCTGATGGAGTCAGGACTCAGAGAGACACGAGGAGAGCTGGAGCTTTGATGGAGTCAGGACTCAGAGAGACACGAGGAGAGCTGGAGCTTTGATGGAGTCAGGACTCAGAGAGACACGAGGAGAGCTGGAGCTTTGATGGAGTCAGGACTCAGAGAGACACGAGGAGAGCTGGAGCTTTGATGGAGTCAGGACTCAGAGAGACACGAGGAGAGCTGGAGCTTTGATGGAGTCAGGACTCAGAGAGACACGAGGAGAGCTGGAGCTCTGATGGAGTCAGGACACAGAGAGACACGAGGAGAGCTGGAGCTCTGATGGAGTCAGGACTCAGAGAGACACGAGGAGAGCTGGAGCTTTGATGGAGTCAGGACTCAGAGACACGAGGAGAGCTGGAGCTCTGATGGAGTCAGGACTCAGAGAGACACGAGGAGAGCTGGAGCTTTGATGGAGTCAGGGTTCAGAGAGACACGAGGAGAGCTGGAGCTTTGATGGAGTCAGGACTCAGAGAGATACGAGGAGAGCTGGAGCTTTGATGGAGTCAGGACTCAGAGAGACACGAGGAGAGCTGGAGCTTTGATGGAGTCAGGACTCAGAGAGACACGAGGAGAGCTGGAGCTCTGATGGAGTCAGGACTCAGAGAGACACGAGGAGAGCTGGAGCTCTGATGGAGTCAGGACTCAGAGAGACACGAGGAGAGCTGGAGCTTTGATGGAGTCAGGACTCAGAGAGACACGAGGAGAGCTGGAGCTTTGATGGAGTCAGGACTCAGAGAGACACGAGGAGAGCTGGAGCTTTGATGGAGTCAGGACTCAGAGAGACACGAGGAGAGCTGGAGCTTTAATGGAGTCAGGACTCAGAGAGATACGAGGAGAGCTGGAGCTCTGATGGAGTCAGGACTCAGAGAGACACGAGGAGAGCTGGAGCTTTGATGGAGTCAGGACTCAGAGAGACACGAGGAGAGCTGGAGCTTTGATGGAGTCAGGACTCAGAGAGACACGAGGAGAGCTGGAGCTTTGATGGAGTCAGGACTCAGAGAGACACGAGGAGAGCTGGAGCTTTGATGGAGTCAGGACTCAGAGAGACACGAGGAGAGCTGGAGCTTTGATGGAGTCAGGACTCAGAGAGACACGAGGAGAGCTGGAGCTCTGATGGAGTCAGGACACAGAGAGACACGAGGAGAGCTGGAGCTCTGATGGAGTCAGGACTCAGAGAGACACGAGGAGAGCTGGAGCTTTGATGGAGTCAGGACTCAGAGACACGAGGAGAGCTGGAGCTCTGATGGAGTCAGGACTCAGAGAGACACGAGGAGAGCTGGAGCTTTGATGGAGTCAGGGTTCAGAGAGACACGAGGAGAGCTGGAGCTTTGATGGAGTCAGGACTCAGAGACACGAGGAGAGCTGGAGCTTTGATGGAGTCAGGACTCAGAGACACGAGGAGAGCTGGAGCTTTGATGGAGACAGGACTCAGAAACACGAGGAGAGCTGGAGCTTTGATGGAGTCAGGACTCAGAGAGACACGAGGAGAGCTGGAGCTCTGATGGAGTCAGGACTCAGAGAGACACGAGGAGAGCTGGAGCTTTGATGGAGTCAGGACTCAGAGAGACACGAGGAGAGCTGGAGCTTTGATGGAGTCAGGACTCAGAGAGACACGAGGAGAGCTGGAGCTTTGATGGAGTCAGGACTCAGAGAGACACGAGGAGAGCTGGAGCTTTGATGGAGTCAGGACTCAGAGACACGAGGAGAGCTGGAGCTTTGATGGAGTCAGGACTCAGAGAGATACGAGGAGAGCTGGAGCTTTGATGGAGTCAGGACTCAGAGAGACACGAGGAGAGCTGGAGCTTTGATGGAGTCAGGACTCAGAGAGACACGAGGAGAGCTGGAGCTTTGATGGAGTCAGGACTCAAAGAGACACGAGGAGAGCTGGAGCTTTGATGGAGTCAGGACTCAGAGAGACACGAGGAGAGCTGGAGCTTTGATGGAGTCAGGACTCAGAGAGACACGAGGAGAGCTGGAGCTTTGATGGAGTCAAGACTCAGAGACACGAGGAGAGCTGGAGCTCTGATGGAGTCAGGACTCAGAGAGACACGAGGAGAGCTGGAGCTTTGATGGAGTCAGGGTTCAGAGAGACACGAGGAGAGCTGGAGCTTTGATGGAGTCAGGACTCAGAGACACGAGGAGAGCTGGAGCTTTGATGGAGTCAGGACTCAGAGAGACACGAGGAGAGCTGGAGCTCTGATGGAGTCAGGACTCAGAGAGACACGAGGAGAGCTGGAGCTCTGATGGAGTCAGGACTCAGAGAGAAACGAGGAGAGCTGGAGCTTTGATGGAGTCAGGACTCAGAGAGACACGAGGAGAGCTGGAGCTTTGATGGAGTCAGGACTCAGAGAGACACGAGGAGAGCTGGAGCTTTGATGGAGTCAGGACTCAGAGAGACACGAGGAGAGCTGGAGCTTTGATGGAGTCAGGACTCAGAGAGACACGAGGAGAGCTGGAGCTTTGATGGAGTCAGGACTCAGAGAGACACGAGGAGAGCTGGAGCTTTGATGGAGTCAGGACTCAGAGAGACACGAGGAGAGCTGGAGCTTTGATGGAGTCAGGACTCAGAGACACGAGGAGAGCTGGAGCTTTGATGGAGTCAGGACTCAGAGAGATACGAGGAGAGCTGGAGCTCTGATGGAGTCAGGACTCAGAGAGACACGAGGAGAGCTGGAGCTCTGATGGAGTCAGGACTCAGAGAGACACGAGGAGAGCTGGAGCTTTGATGGAGTCAGGACTCAGAGAGACACGAGGAGAGCTGGAGCTCTGATGGAGTCAGGACTCAGAGAGACACGAGGAGAGCTGGAGCTCTGATGGAGTCAGGACTCAGAGAGACACGAGGAGAGCTGGAGCTCTGATGGAGTCAGGACTCAGAGAGACACGAGGAGAGCTGGAGCTCTGATGGAGTCAGGATTCAGAGAGACACGAGGAGAGCTGGAGCTCTGATGGAGTCAGGACTCAGAGAGACACGAGGAGAGCTGGAGCTTTGATGGAGTCAGGACTCAGAGAGACACGAGGAGAGCTGGAGCTCTGATGGAGTCAGGACTCAGAGAGACACGAGGAGAGCTGGAGCTCTGATGGAGTCAGGACTCAGAGAGACACGAGGAGAGCTGGAGCTTTGATGGAGTCAGGACTCAGAGAGACACGAGGAGAGCTGGAGCTCTGATGGAGTCAGGACTCAGAGAGACACGAGGAGAGCTGGAGCTCTGATGGAGTCAGGACTCAGAGAGACACGAGGAGAGCTGGAGCTTTGATGGAGTCAGGACTCAGAGAGACACGAGGAGAGCTGGAGCTTTGATGGCAAACACTGACGGTTTATCCGGAGCTTCGGCCGGAGAATTCACAAGACATGTCACGGGCCACGAGTTGACCACACGGTAGAGATGCCACAATCGACTCCGAAGAACCAGAACTATCAGAGTGCAATAATCAACATTCTTTATCAGCGAGACTAAAGAAATACGGACCCTGAATGACTCGCAGACTCAACACTGTGGGCACTTTGGGTGTGCAGTGGGGTTTGAACCTGCGACCCCCTGATCTGAACACCTACGGACACCCCACTGCGCCACACGCCTCCTCATCTACCTAGAGCTCCCGTCCAGAGGAAAGAACGTGCGTCAGGGAACCTTCGTCCCTGATCAGTAAACTACCTCATGGCGGCTTGTGCTCCGTCTTAGCCTGGCAGCAACAATGCGCCCAAGCTCCTCCCCCTCCTCAAGAGAGAGGCAGCAGAACAGGCCGCAGGAAAGGAGACACTGAGAGGAGGAAAGGAGACACTGAGAGGAGGAAAGGAGACACTGAGAGGAGGAAAGGATGAACTGGTTGAATAGCAAATGATTCCCCAACAATACAGAAACTCTCTTTTTCTCGTGAACTATATTTTGTAATTTATTTATGATCTATTATGTGGTCTTCGGACTCATTGCTGCAGCGCTCTTTAGCTACAGGTCAGAGGTCAGGGGTCAGGGGTGATTTCCTGTCTCATGGCGTCCTTCCTGTTTCAGATAAACCCGTCAGCGTCTCGTCACCTCGACCCTACGTCCGGCAGCCCTCCCTCTCCTTCATCACCGCTCAGCCCTGGGCCCCCTCCTCCTCTTCCTCAGCTCCTCCTCATCGTCTCCTTACTTCCTCACTTCCTCCTCACCTCCTCCCCTCTTCCTCCTCTTCCTCAAATTCTCTTAACCTCCTTAATTCCTCCTCCTCTTCCTCACTTCCTCCTCCCCTCCTCCCCTTCTCTACCTCATCTCCTTCTCACCTCCGTACCTCCTCTTCCTCACTTCCTTCTCCCCTCCTCCCCTCTTCTTCGGCTCCTACTCACCTCCTCCCCTCTTCCTCACTTCCTCCTCCCCTCCTCCCCTTCTCTACCTCATCTCCTTCTCACCTCCGTACCTCCTCTTCCTCACTTCCTTCTCCCCTCCTCCCCTCTTCTTTGGCTCCTCCTTACCTCCTCCCTTCTTCCTCCTCACTCCCTCCTCCCCTCCTCACCTCTTCCTCCTTTTCCTCACCTCCTCCACTCCTCCTCCCTTCCTCCCCTGCTCCTCTCAGAGGCCTGACGGAGACGCTGCTGCAGGACTTTGAGGAGAGACGAGTGAAGGAGAAGCTGGAGGACAGCGCGGTGAGTTAGCCACGCTCTTATTTTGAAAGGACTTCTTTGAGTATTATTAACTATTTGAAAGAGTCGTTTAGAATCTGACGTGTTTACGTCTCGTCTCCTCTGCTCTCAGTACGCAGGCATTCTGCTGGTGGACGACGTGAATAACGAGGTACAGACCCCTTTACTTTCATGTCTTCGTGTCCTCCTGTCTTTGTTTCTTGTCTTATGTCTCCTTGTTGTCTCATAGTGTCCTTGTCTCTTTTCTCTGGTGTTTTTGTCTTATTAATTGTTGTCTCTAGCCTTGTGTCCTTGTTGTCTTCTTCTCTCCCTTGTCTACCCTATATCGTAATCTTCTTGTCCCCTTGCCTCCTTGTCTCCTTGTATATGTGTCTCTTCTCTCAGGTCTCTTTGTTTATATATATTTTTGTCTCCTTGTTTCCTTTTGACTTTGTTCATTTTATTCTTGTCTCTTTGTCTCCTTCTATCCTAACTAAGCTCCTCGTCTCTTTGTCTCCTCGCTGTCTCCTTGTGTATTTGTCTCCTTGTCTCCTTGTTGTCTCCTTGTTGTCGCCTCGTGTCCTTGTGTCTTTGTCAAGTTGTCTTCATGTACCTTTGCCTCCTTGTCTCCTTGTTTACTTTTGACTTTGTTCATTTTATTCTTGTCTCTTTGTCTCCTTCTATCCTTGTATCCTAGTCTTCTTGTCTTTTTGTCCCAATGTCTAATTAAGCTCCTCTTCTCTTTGTCTCTTTGTCTCCTGGTGTCCTTGTTACTTTGTCAAGTTGTCTTCTTCTCTCCCTTGTCTTCCGGTATCTCAGTCTTTTTGTCTCTTTGCCTCCTTGTCTCCTTGTTTCCTTTTGACTTTGTTAATGTCATTCTTGTCTCTTTGTGTCTTTTGTCTCCTTCTATCCTTGTAGCCTTCTTGTCTTTTTGTCCCAATGTCTAATTAAGCTCCTCGTCTCTTTCACTCCTTGTCTCTTTGTCTCCTGGTGTCCTTGTCTTTTTGTCTTATTATTTTTTTCTCCTTAGTCGCCTTGTGTCCTTGGTTCTTTGTCAAGTTGTCTTATTTTCTCCCTTCTCTTCCTGTATCTTAGTCTTCTTGTCTCCTTGTCTTCTTGTCTCCTTGCCTCCTTGCTTCCTAGTCTCCTTGTTTCCTTTTGAATTTGTTCATTTAATTCTTGTATCTTTGTGTCCTAGTCTTCTTGTCTCTTTTCTCTGTTGTTTTTGTCAAGTTGTCTTCATGTACCTTTGCCTCCCTTTTGTTCCATTTTCTAATTAAGCTCCTCGTCTCCTTGTCTCCTCGTCTCCTTGTCACTTAATATTTCTGTTTCTCTCGTTTCAGGTTGTCGAGTCGACTCGAGTTATTCGACATAAGAACCAGCGAGCTCTGCGCTGGGAGGCCGGAGTGTTTTCCAACGAGGAGGAGAAGTGAGACAGAACCAGGTCCTGGATCAGATCCAGATCCAGGACCTGAACCTGAACCAGGACTCGGTTATCTCAGATTTAAATGCTTTTTAAACTGGGACACTCCAAACGGCTGCTCCTGATTGGTCCTCTCCTCGTCCAATCAGCTGCAGAGACGATGTTTCTGATTCATAAAGAAATTATGCATCAAGAGTTAAAGTGAGTTTGTGTTGATCACGCAGAGAAACAGGAAGTGATTGTTTGAATGATTTTAAACTGATGGATCTAAAAATGACACAAAAATTAAATATATTTTTTAAACTGTCCGACCGTCTCTGCGTCTGTGAACATTTCAAAATAAAAGCCTGCGGGATATAAATACTGAACACCAGCGAGCAGGAAGAGCGGCCAAGTCAAAGTGAATACTAGAAAAATCGCCAAAGAATAGCAAAATAAAATAATAAATGTTTTGAAAACAGCTAGAATTGTGTAATAAAGGAAATATATTTATCATGTCATATAATTATCTATATGCTATTGTTAATATATTATAGAGGTAACGTTTGGAAAAAACTGCCAAACGTATATCTTTTTTATTAATATATGTGAAAAATATGTGAAAAATAGGCCATTGTATAATTTACAGTGTGTACAATGGACTGTCACGCCCACTGATGCAGCTCCTTCCACACACACACACACACACACACACACACACACACACACACACACACACACACACACACACACATACACACACACACACACACACACACACACCACACACATACACACATACACACACACACACACACACACACACACACACACACCGAAACACATCGAAACACACACGTTTACCAAGCTATTGAAATTATAAACCACCCTAACCCTCACACACACACACGCACACAAACACACACACACACACACACACACACACACACACACACACACACACACACACACACCGAAACACATCGAAACACACACGTTTACCAAGCTATTGAAATTATAAACCACCCTAACCCTCACACACACACACACGCACACAAACACACACACACACACACACACACACACACACACACACGCACACAAACACACACACAGTCCTGGTTGCTGTTGCCATGGAAACACACTAGCTGCTGTATCGCCTGCAGGAAATAAAAAAGGAAGGGAGAAGATGGATTATGTGTGTGTGTGTGTGTGTGTGTGTGTGTGTGTGTGTGTTGGAGCTCTTATCTCTACATCAACACTGTTGCCATGGAAACTGTATAATGAGCCTGAAGGTGCAGGACACAAGTGTGTGTGTGTGTGTGTGTGTGTGTGTGTGTGTGTGTGTGTGTGGTGTGTGTGAGGCAGTGGCGAGCCGTGACTTTTATAGCTAGGCCCTCTGACCTCCCCCCCCCTTCCCTCAAAAAAAGATATTATGTCACAGAGTATTCTTTCACACACACATACGGGTATTGGGCCGAGGGCGACACCGTACTTCCGGTATCCGCCATTTTACGCGAGGTGCAAGCGGGCCGAGGGTTTAGCCGTACACCGTCTAGGTGTTGCTAAGCTTCCTGTACGGAATATCATAGTCTATTGCCGTAATCAATATCTAGTCAACTCTAAAATACCACATATATGCAATGGCTTGATGATATTATTGCAAGTGGGGTATTCACCTGGTGTTTCCAAAATCGACGAAGGCCACTTTCGAGGGTCGTTTCTCCATACGTCTGCAGGCAGTCTGTAAGGGCGACCCGACACACAGCTCTAGTTCACGCTGGTAACGACCTCGAGCACACCCCTCAAGTCCAGAGATGTAATCCGAAGACATGCAGCGATTTCTTCGGTCGTTCATTCAGAAAAAAAACCTAGTGCGCTCTGCCTGGCTACGTTAGCTAGCTGTTTATATTAGCACCTCCAGGATATTTGCACCTCCAGGAAAATGGCGTATTTATATATATGGCGCGCGATACATTGTGGGTAGCTCGTGACGTCTGTGTGTGAAAGAATACTTCAGCGGAATATCAAAACAGCGGCCCGGGTGCAAAACGCATCAATGGCAGCGACCCTCTACCACACAAAACAACTCCACTTATATAAACACCTATCATGACAGCGCACCCACAGCCAAGTAACAATTACTAATGAATGAAGTCGGCACGGCGGCCCACACTGAAAATGACTTAGGCCTACCTTTGATGATCAATCACTGAAACACAAAGTCCATCCTCCTGTCCTTCTGGATGAAGCGCTTGCGGGTCAGTCAGCTGATCCTTTGCCGCTCCAGTTCATCATTGGAACTCAATCTTGAAAATGACTCGGTTCATAATTTCGCAACGATGTCATCACTATCATTGAAGTGAGCCATCATGAACGACCTTATGCTAAGTATATATCTATCGCTACCAATCACAGCTGTGGAGACATTGGTATAGTTGTCTCTTTGTAGGACACTGATTTAAATTATTCTTAAACTATGAATTATTTTTATGCTGTGTATGTAATTTATTATATGTAATGCCTTGTCTTTTATCTGGACCCTGAGTCTGTAATAAAGTTTTCATTCATTCATTCATTCATTCTATCGATCATAAATCTATCGATTAGATTTATGATTCGAAAATAATAAAAGTAGAGTAGACATGTGGATATTATCCGGCTGAACAAAACGTACATTTATCTAACAGGTTCGTTTTCCACAGACCTTATTTCCAGCTATTTTCCAAAACCCTATGGAGAAATCCCATTGCTTTCTGTCGAGGGAATCCGAGCGCAGCTTACTTCGGGGTTTTAGGACGCGTCACTGCTCCTCTTGCATAGACCTCACAGCGGGCGGAACTTGTCATAAAGTCCGCGAAAATAAAGCCCGCCCATTTAGAGGGAAGATATGATTGGTCAATCGTACTGTCATTTGACATTACTCTCTCGTTGAGTTACTATAGCTGGCCCTCTGTGAATGCAGAGAGGGACCAACGAGCTCTCCCGTCTTCACATAACTCGCAGAGACGGCATTTAACCCTTCACACTCCAACAGAAACTGAACAGGCAGATTCTAAGGATTTATTTCTTAGGAAATATTATTTTAAATACAATTAAATCAAATTATTTTGGTAAAACTAATGAAAAATGTAACAACAAACAAATATTAAAAATAATATTAAAATGTTTTCAAATATTATTTTTTAGAATATCTTAGGCCCTCACAGAGGCCTGACGGCTCGCCACTGGTGTGAGGACAGTAACAAACCTTCAGTGAAATGTAAACGTCTTCATGTTTCAGTGTGTGTTCAGCCTCCGCCACAAAACATTCATTTCCACACTGTCCTATATAGAAAATATAATGCAAAAAATTAACATAAACACCAATCTGTTCAGGTGATTTGAGCCCTAAATACAGGACATTTAAAAACCGTGCCGACTGTATTTTATCCTGAAAACTGAGCAGAAGTGTTTTATTCTGAACGGGAATTCGAAACAAAGACTTTTAAAAACAGTGAAACGGGTGATTTTGGATTATATCAGAAAATAATGCCTGTGTCCAACAATGTTTGGCTATATAAAGGAACTACAGCACAGTCACATGACTTCACGTCATCACCGCTAAGCTAAAGGAGGCTAATGTTGGGCTATAAAGGAACTACAGCACAGTCACATGACTTCACGTCATCACCGCTAAGCTAAAGGAGGCTAATGTTGGGCTATAAAGGAACTACAGCACAGTCACATGACTTCACGTCATCACCGCTAAGCTAAAGGAGGCTAATGTTGGGCTATAAAGGAACTACAGCACAGTCACATGACTTCACGTCACCACCGCTAAGCTAAAGGAGGCTAATGTTGGGCTATAAAGGAACTACAGCACGGTCACATGACTTCACGTCACCACCGCTAAGCTAAAGGAGGCTAATGTTGGGCTATAAAGGAACTACAGCACGGTCACATGACTTCACGTCACCACTGTTAGAGATTAATAGGGATTTACGCTCCACGTTTCAAATCTCTCCGCGTCCGTAAAAGCTGTTTATATGGAAGTAATTCAGTGCTGCCAAGTAAACAATAATCTACTTTAATGGCAATATCACAATGCAAGACAAATCAATACAATACATTCAATACAATATACATTCAATACAATATACATGGGAACCCGAATTTACCTGGTGATCACGTCAGCCGGCCAGCAGAAAGAGACTGAACACAGCTGTGTCTCTTCCTTTGTACTCTCTAGCAATGGGAGGGGTCTCTGATGTCCTGCTGACATCCCCCAAATATCCCCTGCTATCACCTTCCCCCAATCTCAGGTGGCGAGAGCATTTGCATACAGTGCAAGTCAAGACATGCGGCCACCTTCCCCCCATGGCCCTTTGTCCTCAAAAGTCCATATGGTCTCTCAAAAGTCACATGTGATTGCGTCAAAGTCCAGCTCACAGTTTAACCCAAATCATTCCCATTTTTAAGCTTATTCATTTGGAGCTAACATGAATACATTCAAATATTCTATTACACCACCGCTAAGCTAAAGGAGGCTAATGTTGGGCTATAAAGGAACTACAGCACGGTTACATGACTTCACGTCACCACCGCTAAGCTAAAGGAGGCTAATGTTGGGCTATAAAGGAACTACAGCACGGTTACATGACTTCACGTCACCACCGCTAAGCTAAAGGAGGCTAATGTTGGGCTATAAAGGAACTACAGCACGGTCACATGACTTCACATCACCACCGCTAAGCTAAAGGAGGCTAATGTTGGGCTATAAAGGAACTACAGCACGGTCACATGACTTCACGTCACCACCGCTAAGCTAAAGGAGGCTAATGTTGGGCTATAAAGGAACTACAGCACAGTCACATGACTTCACGTCACCACCGCTAAGCTAAAGGTGGCTAATGTTGGGCTATAAAGGAACTACAGCACGGTCACATGACTTCACGTCACCACCGCTAAGCTAAAGACGGCTAATGTTGGGCTATAAAGGAACTACAGCACAGTCACATGACTTCACGTCACCACCGCTAAGCTAAAGGTGGCTAATGTTGGGCTATAAAGGAACTACAGCACAGTCACATGACTTCACGTCACCACCGCTAAGCTAAAGGAGACTAATGTTGGGCTATAAAGGAACTACAGCACGGTCACATGACTTCACGTCACCACCGCTAAGCTAAAGGAGGCTAATGTTGGGCTATAAAGGAACTACAGCACAGTCACATGACTTCACGTCACCACCGCTAAGCTAAAGGTGGCTAATGTTGGGCTATAAAGGAACTACAGCACGGTCACATGACTTCACGTCACCACCGCTAAGCTAAAGACGGCTAATGTTGGGCTATAAAGGAACTACAGCACGGTCACATGACTTCACGTCACCACCGCTAAGCTAAAGGTGGCTAATGCTGGGCTATAAAGGAACTACAGCACGGTCACATGACTTCACGTCACCACCGCTAAGCTAAAGGTGGCTAATGTTGGGCTATAAAGGAACTACAGCACGGTTACATGACTTCACGTCACCACCGCTAAGCTAAAGGAGACTAATGTTGGGCTATAAAGGAACTACAGCACGGTCACATGACTTCAAGTCACCACCGCTAAGCTAAAGGAGACTAATGTTGGGCTATAAAGGAACTACAGCACGGTCACATGACTTCACGTCACCACCGCTAAGCTAAAGGAGGCTAATGTTGGGCTATAAAGGAACTACAGCACAGTCACATGACTTCACGTCACCACCGCTAAGCTAAAGGTGGCTAATGTTGGGCTATAAAGGAACTACAGCACGGTCACATGACTTCACGTCACCACCGCTAAGCTAAAGACGGCTAATGTTGGGCTATAAAGGAACTACAGCACGGTCACATGACTTCACGTCACCACCGCTAAGCTAAAGGTGGCTAATGCTGGGCTATAAAGGAACTACAGCACGGTCACATGACTTCACGTCACCACCGCTAAGCTAAAGGTGGCTAATGTTGGGCTATAAAGGAACTACAGCACGGTCACATGACTTCACGTCACCACCGCTAAGCTAAAGGTGGCTAATGTTGGGCTATAAAGGAACTACAGCACGGTCACATGACTTCAAGTCACCACCGCTAAGCTAAAGGAGACTAATGTTGGGCTATAAAGGAACTACAGCACGGTCACATGACTTCACGTCACCACCGCTAAGCTAAAGGAGGCTAATGTTGGGCTATAAAGGAACTACAGCACAGTCACATGACTTCACGTCACCACCGCTAAGCTAAAGGTGGCTAATGTTGGGCTATAAAGGAACTACAGCACGGTCACATGACTTCACGTCACCACCGCTAAGCTAAAGACGGCTAATGTTGGGCTATAAAGGAACTACAGCACGGTCACATGACTTCACGTCACCACCGCTAAGCTAAAGGTGGCTAATGCTGGGCTATAAAGGAACTACAGCACGGTCACATGACTTCACGTCACCACCGCTAAGCTAAAGGTGGCTAATGTTGGGTGTGATGACGTTTAGTCGTCTCATTTAGACACTTGTTAGTAACCTCCGTCTGCTAATCCACCAGTGGAGTATTTACTGATGTATTTTATGTGGTAGAACAAAACGTTAAAATATCTTCAGCTTGTGTTTACCACAGACCTTATTTCAGGATAATAACCAAAAACACATATGGAAAACCATTGACCTCCAGACCAGGGGACAGGAAGTGGTTAAATGCTGACTAATTTCCAGGTTTTAGGACTCATTCCTGCACCACTCTAGGTTCACAGTCTTCAAGTCATGTGTCCTTCGTTCATTTGAGGTTACTTCAACACGAGAAAATCTTTTATTCCAGACGTTTTACCATCATGGCTTTACGATATGGTGATCCCGAAGAACAAAGGATATTAAATATGGATTAACACTTTAAAAGCAGCAGCATGTAGATACCACAGAAGCTCATTGAGAGGATCAAAGTTTCCTGTGGGCCATGACATGGATCCTGGATGTGAACTGGTTCAGAGGAAGTTTACGTCTTTATTAAAGATTTCCTCTAAGTGTCCTCTGGAGGCCGAGGGGGGAAATCTCCCGCAGACTCTGAACATCTCACAGCTCTTTAATCTCTCAACTTTAATTGGACTGTTTAACCCGAGGCCCGGCGGGACCAAGAACTGCAGCTCGCTTAAATTACTGTATGCAGAAACTCCAATAAGAAATGTTCAAACTGAAGAGACGGGGCGGAGATATAAAAGTGAAGATTAGAGAGGAAATGAAAAGCAGAGGAACATTTAGAGACTCCAGTGTTTCTCTTCTCAGCTTTAAATTTGAACCAACATTTGATTCTTCAGCTCCTCTCGCATGGAGACACTATTACTGAGCAAACAAGATGCTAACTTGGGCTAACGAGAGACTACGTTTTACACTGAGGGAACTAGCTCGTACACACACGATGCTAACGTGTACTAGAGACCAATTTGTACCTACAATATATATAAATGGACTGTACTTATACACGTATTTATCATGGTATTTATCCAGTCTCTACGACCCCTCAAGGCGCTTTACATTCACAAGTCATCGTTCACCCTTTCACACATATTCATACAGAGCAGTGCCACGTTTTGCTCAAGGAATATAGCAATCACACACAGACACACACTTGGATATCGGGAGCAATTCTGGGTTAACGGTACGTCCACACGGCAGCGTCGCGTGCTTCAACGGAGACGCTTCCCATTCACTTTGAACGGGGTGACGTCACGCTTTGCCTCCGTTGCTTCGAAAGTTGAGAAAAGTTTTCAAGCGTCGACGGAAGCGCCAGCCAATCAAATCATATGTCAGTACAAACTCTAGCCAATCAAACCTGCGTGCTTGTGTGTCCGGGGCGGGAGATTAATGTGATTGGTTGTTGGTCGAACGCCATGACACGGCCACAGGCAAGCTTGAACGTGACGCTGCCGTGTGGACGTAGCTACAGTATCGTGCCTAGGATACATCGTCATGTTGACTGCAAGGGATCGTAAAACAACAACCTGATTGAAAGAAGACCCTGACAGCTACAGTGACATACAATAGGCGCATTCACACCGCAGTACTTTTCCCACAAAGGTTCATGAGAACTTAGTTCATGAGAACTCTTTAGTTCTCATGAACTAAGTTCAGATCGCGTTCACACCGGAAAAAGTCCCTGGGGGAGGATTAGGCAAATGAAGCCGCTGACGTCACTTCTTCTTCTTCTGCTGTGGGTTTACTGGCAGGCTACAAACCACTTCACGGCGTATACTGCCCCCCGGAGTCCCCGGCCGGAAGTCCCCGGAGTTGGGGAAGGCTTCAGTCGAAGCTGCTGGGACTCCCAGCAGCTTCTACTGAAGCCTTCAGAGTAAATCGCCAGAACGCCGACACCTCCTCATCTCCACCGCTCCCATGTTTTATTTTGTGTTGCCATAAGTTAGTCTCTCTGCGTTTCTGCGCTATGCTAATGCTAATGCTAATAATGCTAATGCGAGGATAATAAAATGGCGGCTTCACAAAACCTTTTGGGAGTTTTACGGGGCGTGGTTTGCAATCCGCCCAGCCAATCAGAAACATAGCTCTTTTCTCACAAGAGAGCCGCTCGAAAGTCCCTGCTCGAGCGGGTAAAAAGGTTCTCATGAACTAATTTTAGTACCGGCTCTTTTTGGTGTGAACGCGATAAAAGAGTTCTCATGAACTAAGTTCTCATGAACCTTTGTGGGAAAAGTACTGCGGTGTGAATGTGTTGTCCCGACACATCTGACGCTTTAACAACAGGCACCACCAAGCAGCAAGAGGGGGTGTTTACGCCCATGGCTGGTGAAATCAACCGTGTAGAGGTGTCTACATAAAGAAAAGCCCCGCCTCCTCTAAAGCACGTCCAGTTGGAGTAAGTCATCATAGTATTATTAGGTCGTAAATTCGCTTCGTTACTCTTTAGTATTGAAGCTGAATTATTACCTTAGAGAAACAGGAAAACAAAAAGACTGTTGTGACACGTATAATAACTTCTGATCAAGAATAGCTTTTAATTTTGCATTTCCATCGTATGACCTCGAGCATGCATCCACCCTCCAGTCTGTTCTTACAGATAAACTTTTTTTATAGCAGCAGTTTTTTCTTTTAAACATTTCCAGTCACAAAATGCACAGATTCAAGATAAAAGAGGCTCCATGTTTTTACATTCAGATGGAAATGTCTCAGGATCATTTATCTGGACAAACTGTGGACACATGCAACAACACGGACACGTTAACATCTCATCAATATTTCATATCACACAAAAGCTCCTCCACGTCTTTCACTGAATATCTTTAGGTTTCTCGCAGCTCCTGTTTACGACCGCCGATCGGTGCAGACGAACAGCAACGGGCCGAAAGTCTTCCATCAGGAGAAACACGCTGCGGCTTCAGACAGGATGCAGATACAACACATGTTCCTGTACACATGAAGGAGCATGGGGACACTAAAGAGTGACGCACACAGCTGAGAGACCAGGGGACACTAAAGAGTGACGCACAGCTGGAGACCAGGGGACACTAAAGAGTGACGCACACAGCTGGGAAACCAGGGGACACTAAAGAGTGACGCACACAGCGTGTTCCCTGGTCTCCCAGCTGTGTGCGTCACTCTTTAGTGTCCCCTGGTCTCCCAGCTGTGTGCGTCACTCTTTAGTGTCCCCTGGTTTCCCTGTTGTGTGCGTCACTCTTTAGTGTCCCCTGGTTTCCCTGCTGTGTGCGTCACTCTTTAGTGTCCCCTGGTCTCCCAGCTGTGTGCGTCACTCTTTAGTGTCCCCTGGTTTCCCTGCTGTGTGCGTCACTCTTTAGTGTCCCCTGGTCTCCGTTGTGTTCTGAGCTGCCATGTCTCCTCAAGTTGCTGAATGTTCTCTAAACGTGTGTTTCTTCATGTGGAACCTTTGTGTTTTTATATCTGCATCGTTTCTGAAGCTGCAGCTTGTTTCTCCTGATGGAAGAGTGGGTGCACCCATCGGCCACCTGTAGTATTTCTGTGAGTTTAGAGCCGCAGTGAGGACAAAATAATCAGATTAAAATATTGAATATTCTGTTATATTACAACACCTGCTTTGGAAATATTACACTTTTATTTTTAAATGTTTAGTTACTTATTTTACATTAAACTCAATCTTCAAAAAAATATTAATCTCATATTTTCTCCTTAATTTCTTTACTTATTGTTGTTTGAATTAAAAAAAAAGTATATTACAGTTTTCGGGAAGCTTGTACACTATGACTGTTTTTTCCGCGCTTTAAGAAACTCCGTATGTCTGTTTTTAAATTCTGAATATGAGCAACATATTTAATTTAAATATTTAATCTCATGACGGTCTTTAATAAATACACCCAATCAGATTCACACACAGAAACGCTCTGAACCAATCAGAGCGCAGCACACACACACGCACACACACATGCTGAGAATCACTATAGCAACCAACCATGACAACAGCAAACGTCCAATCAGAGCCTTTGACTCAGTCTCCATGGAAACGCTGCAGCTTCCTGCTTCTGGGGGTTCACCACTGAAGGTCCAGCGCTCAGAAATCAGACCTGATTTTAAATCCTCCTTAAATCCTCCTGGTTCTTCCGGATCCTCCGGTGTCAGGGAGGGTTCTGGTCTTCAGGTGGACAAAGGTGTTTCATTGCTGAGAGGTGAATTCACAGCAGCCAATCATCTTGCTGCTCTTGCTGCGTAACTTAAAGGGGACCTATCATGCAAAATGCACTTTTGTACGTCTTTTATACATGAACATGTGTCCCCGGTGCGTCAGAGAACTCACCAGGTGTCAGAGAACACAACCCTCTCTTATCCTCCGTAGCCAAATCTCTAAAAACGGGGCTGCAACGGAGCTGATGTCAGAAAAGGGGTGCTCCGTCTATATGGGCAACTCTCCACCTATCAGGGGAATGAGAGACCGCTCGAAAGCGCTGGAGACGCTGTAGTACATATGCCAGGCCTGTAAGTGGCGCTGTAGTTACAGAATCAGCCCTTGCAAAAACAGGGCTGGAATAGAGCAAATAGAGCGAAATGAGGCGTGGCTAAAACGCAGGATCTGTTTGGTATTTTGAAAAAGAAATTTCACAGACATGTTTTATAGGTATGGCCCTACACTATATGTTTCAAATATATCATGATAGGTCCACTTTAAATTAAATCAATATTTAGATTTATTTGCAGCAAAATGTCCCTTTTTATGCAATCTGATTCCCACCGGCGCTAACAGAGAAATGATAACCTAGATTATCAGATTAACCAGATTATATTCACAACCATCATTATAATTCAGTTTTGCTCAATACTCATATCTACTGAACTCAGCCTGAACGCACCATAGATGTGCCAGAATCACATTTCCCGGCTGCTAACAGCTAAAGGCTAGCAGCTAACAGCTAACAGCTAACATTAGCTAGCTCTCCTGCAGATTTCAACATGATTTTGTTATTAACATGATGTCCTATCAGAAAGAATCAGGTGTGCCCACTGATGAGTTCTTGTGACATCTATACTTTGCATATTTATTTATATTTAAATGTCTTTAAATCCTGATACAAAGCCACTATCAGGCGTAAAATGAATCCCAAAGCAGCAACACTTCCTGTACCTGTGCTGTATTTCAGTCCGAGCAGCAGGTGACCCTCGCCCTGCTCATCACCTCTCTGTGAATTCACCTCTCAGTTTCCTCTCTGCAGTTTGTTAAAGCAGCAGAGACCTTTTCCACGTCTGCATTACATTACGTGCAGCACAACACAGGGAGCCATTGGTTGTGATTCTGATGGAGGCTAACAGACCCCCCTGTTAGAAAACTGATCCTCAGTAACTCAAGGTGATGTGTTGAGAAGCCTCCGAGTGTTGGATGGAAACTGTAAAACCACATGAAGCTCAGCACTGCTGGAAGTCCAGTTTGAAAGTAAGGTGTGGCAGCGGGGAGTGGTAAGAGCGCCGGAGACCAGACAGCTGATCGGAATCAGTTGGTAACCTGGCTCTGGTCTCGTTTGGCCAGTAGGCTGGATCATGGGAGGACGTCTGGACCGCCGAATCAAGAACTGTAAAGACCCCGGACCGTTTAAGTGTTTTTGCTGGAATAAACCGGTTTTGTTTCGCCCTAAAAATCCTTCTCCCTTCCGTCCTGTCTCTGCTCAGGCGCCACCGTTAGCACCTCCGCTCACACACAGTTTAAAAAGAACGGAAGGAGAAGGATTTGGGGGTGAAACAAAACCGGTTTATTTCAGCAAAAATAATGACAACGACCACAAAAAAGCGTGAACGGTCCGGGGTCTTTTACAGTTCCTGTTTCGGCGGTCAAGACGTCCTCCCAGGACCCAAAGAGACCAGAACCAGGTTACCAACATGCTTTATTGAGAGCCTATTAGAGTGGTGCAGGAATGAGTCCTAAAACCTGGAAGTGAGTCAGCATGTCTCCACTTCCTGTTCCCTGGTCTCAGAGCCAATGGGATCTCTCCATAGGGTTTAGGAAACTGAACTAAGGTCTGTGGTTGAGACTCATTGAAGAGACGGATCACGTTTTGTTCAAGTGGCTGCATAGGACTACAGAAGTCGTGGAGGTCGTTGTACGTCATTACGCCGAACACGTGAACACTCCTCTAAGTTAGTTTCTGTTCTGCTTGAAAGCAAGTCCCTGCCTCCTGCAGAGTGTTCAAACAAACGCTTCAACTCGTTCCATCTAGAGTCTGTGTGTTTGAATTTGGATCTGAAGTTGGCGTGACGTTGAAGTCGTGCTGCTGGACTCGCTGTAGCTCCTTTATAGCATCACGTTAGCATTTAGCTTCTGGACATTAGAGTTATGATTCAAATAAAAGTAGGGTAGACATGTGGAGATTATCCGGTTCGTTTCCACAGGTCTTATTTTTTACAATAATCCCAATTCCTATGGAGAAATCCCATTGCTTTTTTGTCGAGGGAACCAGCAGCTTACTTCCGGGTCGGCCTACAAAAGTAAATCATCACTGCACCACTCTATCGCCTGATTCTGATCAGCTGTCTGGTCTCCCATCACTCCACGGCGCTCTAACCACACCCCGCTGCCACATAAGGCTTTTGTTTTGAAAGGTTCTACTCCTTGAACCTGCGCCCCTGCAGACTCTTGTAATAGTTCTCCTGCTCCGTCTGGTTCCTGATCTCTCGGTCCAGCAGAACCAGAGCCGTTTTGCGTCTCATGGCCATTTCTCGGCGCTGAGCCTCCACAGCAATCTCTCTCTGAGGATCAGCACCTGGAGAAGCTGAGCGATGAGGCCGAAAACTGCTCCCGTGAGCGGAGGAATCGCCTCTGGTCAAGCTGTTCAGATCGTAGGAGTCTCGCGGGTCACTCGGCCTCGCTCCCCACTCCCATGGATTACCGTTTCCTGCTAGGGGCGGGGCTTGCAGAGGGGACGGGGCTTGAACTACTGGATGATGCGGGGCATGAGCGTCAACAGTGACAATACCCGGATTTTCTTTATGTTCGCGGTAATGCGGCGACTCGTTGGCGTTTGAGGAGGAGGAGGTGGAAGTGGTTTCGGAGGACTTTTCCCCCGAAGAGGTGGAAGAAGACGGGAGGAGCCCCTGCTGTTTGGACATGGCGATAACTTGCATTAAACGAGGTTGATTGGTGCGATTCAACGCCTCACCGCCACTCGTTTTCTCCCGAATTGAGAGCCACTTTGCCCGAGTCAAAGCACTTTTCGGAGACACTTGAGGCGCCGCTGCTTCTTGGATCTGTGGCGGGCGGGGAGTCGCTACAGCTTTGGCGCCAACTGGAGGCGGAGTGGGGTTATTACGACTGGACGGCGCCCTCACAGAATGAACTGGGAACACGGGTGTTGTTGAATCATCCGTCCCCACAGATGATCCCACCTCCGATCCTCCATCTTCGCTATTCTCACGTTCCACTTCATCCCGAACGCCTCTCATTTCCATCGATTTCTGCTTCCACTCTGACACCAGCTGCTGGGAACGCATTGGATCGACCGGCCCCTGCACCGCTTTCAAACGCCTTTGCACTGGTTGCACTGGTTGCACTTGTTGCACTTGTTGCATGGGTTGCATTGGACCTACTTCCTCCAGGAAACCATCCACGTTCATGCTACTCCTCGGTAAGGTGTTGCTAAAGGTGAGCATTGTTTCTTTCCCCATTGGGCTCCGAGGGGCCAGCAGTTCCACGTCAACGCTGGCTCTCTTCAGACTTTCCCCCGGAGACCCCTGCAGGGACGTATCCATCCCAACTCTTGGTACCGGGGTCGCAGTGATCTCGTCGTTGCTCTCAGATGCCGAGGCGGGACCTTTGTTGTAGACGGACTCGTGTCCTCGCTCCGTCAGCGCTCGAAGGGGATCTTCTTTCGGCGGTGGTGGAGGCGGGGCCGGGATGATATCATCAGAGGACTTGAAGTTGGCGACAGCGTGACAAGCCTGGAGACAGAAACACCGTCTTAGTGTTTAACCAGGGGACACATGTTGATGAAGAAGAGACATGAAGAAGAGGGGACACATGTTGATGTAGAAGAGACATGAAGAAGAGGGGACACATGTTGATGTAGAAGAGACATGAAGAAGAGGGGACACATGTTGATGTTAGAAGAGACATGAGGAAGAGGGGACCACATGTTGATGCTAGAAGAGACATGAAGAAGAGGGGACACATGTTGATTGTAGAAGAGACATGAGGAAGAGGGGCCACATGTTGATGTAGAAGAGACCATGAAGAGGATGGGGACACATGTTGATTTAAGAAGAGACATGAAGAAGAGGGGACACCTGTTGATGTAGAAGAGACATGAAGAAGAGGGGACACATGTTGATGTAGAAGAGACATGAAGAAGAGGGGACACATGTTGATGTAGAAGAGACATGAAGAAGAGGGGACACATGTTGATGTAGAAGAGACATGAAGAAGAGGGGACACATGTTGATGTAGAAGAGACATGAAGAGAGGGGACACATGTTGATGTAGAAGAGACACTGAAGAAGAGGGGACACATGTTGATGTAGAAAGAGACATGAAGAAGAGGGGACACATGTTGATGTAGAAGAGACATGAAAGAATAGGGGACACATGTTGATGTAGAATAGAATAGAGGGGACACATGTTTGAATGTAGAAAGACCTGAAGAGAGGGGACACATGTTGATGTAGAAGAGACACTGAAGAGAGGGGACACATGTTGATGTAGAAGAGACATGAGAGAGAGGGGACACATGTTTGATGGGTAGAAGAGACATGAAAGAAGAGGGGACACATGTTGATG
>CADEHL010000135.1:0-58357 GCA_902827135.1 Harpagifer antarcticus
CCGGAGCGTCTGCTCACTGCGAGGGTCTAGAGAGAGAGACCGGAGCGTCTGCTCACTGCGAGGGTCAGAGAGAGAGAGACCGGAGGGACCGGTCTGCTCCCTGCGAGGGTCAGAGAGAGAGAGAGAGACCGGAGCGTCTGCTCACTGCGAGGGTCAGAGAGAGAGACCGGAGCGTCTGCTCACTGCGAGGGTCACTGGAGGTAGAGAAGAAGAAGGGATGGAGGGATGAAGGGATATATGTGCAAGCGGATCTTTGTGAAGCCTGTGAGCACAGGGATGAGAGAAAGGATGACATGAGCTGCGACATGTCAGACACAGAGAGCGGATGGGTGCTGTTGCTGTGGCTAGAGTGTAGCTGGTTGCACGGGGAGGAAAAACATTTGGGTGTTGGGGAAGGGATGGGGGGAGAGGAGGGGGGAAAGGATAGACCAGTTGGGAAAGAAGGTACTGGGTAAGAGTCGGCTAATGGGTTAGCATGTAGCATGGCCCCTTGGGTTACTGGGTGAGGCGCTGTTGCTACGGGGTTAGCTGATAGAGGAGGAAGGTAAGCAGAAGCTGGGTTGTTGTGGACTGCTGAAGGTAGAGAAGAAGAAGAAGGGATGGAGGGATGAAGGGATGGAGGGATGAAGGGATGTATGTGCAAGGAGATTTCGTGAAGCCTGTGAGCACGGGGATGAGAGAAAGGTTGACATGAGCTGCGACATGTCACACACAGAGAGAGCAGGCACAGAGGGCAATACGACCTGGCCCCCACCAGGGGGTGCTGGTGAGTCGGGCTGTTTCCGTGGAGGAGGACGGAGGCCTGTGACGTCACGACCCGTGGTGCGCGCGCGCCGCCCGGTGGTTTGCTCCGGACCAGGAAGAGCTGTGTGTGTCGTTGTTCTTGCCGTTGTGCTGCTGTAGGCTTTGTAGAGGTTGAACAGTCTAGCCTTGTTGTCGTTTCTGTGAAACTGGATGCCGTTTTCTTTCAGGAAACGTTGGAGTTGAATGACTGTCCACCTCCTGAGTTCGGGCTCCGTTTCGGAGCGCGGGTGGCCGTGGGCTGCGAGTGGCCGTGGGCTGCTAATGAAGCAGGCTGCCGTTGGTGGGGAGATTGGAGCTGGCTGTGCCTGTTGTGGCCCCGGTTGTTTGCCCTCACTGGCGGAGTAGACGAAGCCTGGGACCTGTCTGGAGTTGGAGGTGTCTCGTTGGGGGAGCTTGAGTGGGAGCGGTGGCGGCTGGTATGTGGGACACCGATTGCCGAGCGCACGCGGCTCGGTTCGGATGCTTGGCTTAGATCCAACTGCTGAAACGTGGATGGCGGGTAGCCGATGTCGAAGAGATCTTCGTCTGACTCCGGTTAGTTCGGGATCCATGTTAAGTTGAATGTTCTCGTGGTAGCGTTTACCTTGTTTGAACCGTGACGACGCGCGGCGTGAATCACGGTCTGGCTGTCAGTCCTTGAAAGGATGGAGACAAGCAGTGGGCGGAAGTTTTACCGGATATAAATAGGGGTGGCCGTGGTTCGAGTTGGAGTTTAGGCGTGGCCCTGCTCCTAAACCTATGTTAACAATTTAACCTCATTTACATTGCATTTAGCTGAGGCTTTTATCCAAAGCTACTTACAATAAGTGCGCTCGACCAACAAAATACAAACTTGAAGAAAACAGAATCATTAAGTACATCAGGTTCCATAGAGCCAAACATTTCAAGTGCTACTCAACTGGCTTTAGAGGAGCCAGTCCTTTGTTAGTATATAAGTGCTTTGTTAGTAATTCTATGGCTGGAAGTGGAGTCGAAAGAGATGAGTTTTCAGTCTGGAAGGTGTGTAAGCTTTCTGCTGTCCTGATGTCAATGGGGAGCTCATTCCACCATCTTGGAGCCAGGATAGCAAACCCACGTGTTTCTGCTGATGGGAACTTGGGTCCCCCTCACAGCGAGGGTGCAGCGAGTCGTTTGGCTGATGCAGAGCAGAGTGCACGTGCTGGGGTGTACAGTTTAACCATGTCCTGGATGTAGGAAGGGCCAGATCCATTCGTAGCATGGTACGCAAGTACCATTGTCTTGAAGTGGATTCTAGCAGTTACTGGAAGCCAGTGAAGGGAGCGGAGGAGCGGAGAGAGTACATTGAGAGTACATTGAGAGTACAGTGAGAGAACAGTGAGAGTACAGTGAGAGTACAGTGAGAGTACAGTGAGAGTACTGAAATGGCGCGTTTCCACTACACGGCCTCGCTCGGTATGGCTCGGTATGGCTCGGTATGGCTCGGTATGGCTAGGCCTCGTTAGGACAGGCTCACTTTATGGCGCATTTCCATTACAGTTTAGGAACTGGGGTAGTTACTATAGTAACGCAGTGTAGGCGGAGCCGTGACGTCATCTTCAATGAGAGCCCCAGAAAAACAACACAGCCGTTAGCTGTTAGCACTCAGAGCTCACAGCTCCTCATATCTGTTCAGAAACTAGACAAAAGTTAAACCAGTACAAACCACAGACTGCCTGTGTCATGGAGAATACAGTCGCTGGTTTATTTATGTCTGTAGGCCGTTGTTGTGAGTGTGGACGCTCGGAGCATATATAACGTTAGCTTAGCCAAGCTCCATTTAGAAAACACGCATTTTAAAAGGTTTTTCGCCTGCCGTCTGTCTGCAGACTCAAAGCATTAACTCATGGTTTTTACTAACCGGTATCAGTGTGTTGTTACTAACCGGTATCAGTGTGTTGTTACTTCGGCATCATTTTGAAACGTGTATTACAATTAAATCACGGTCAAATATGTTCATCTTGTTGTAGTTGTAGCCCCCTTGCCAGCGATTCTCTCTCTAGTTTAGCATACTCAGCCCGACTCAGCCTGGTTGTTCCTGGCCCTAGAACCACGATTTTATGGGGCCAGAAAAACTGTGAATTCGGACCCGCTAGCCGGTACTAGGCCAAGTGGAAACGCACCCAAAAACGGGCCCCTGCACGGCTCGGCACGGCTCGGCACGCTTAAAGCGAGCTACCCGCTGCAGTGGAAACACGCCATTAGAGTACAGTAACGGCCCCTACAGACGGCGGAGTGCATTGTCGCTTGCCGGCGGAGGGGGCTGAAACTCGACCAACAACCAATCACATGCATCTCACACCCCAGACACACAAGCACGCGGTTTGATTTGCTAGAGCTTGTACTGGCATATGATTCGATTGGCTGACGCCTCTGCCGAGGCGTCAAAAGTAGAACATTGCTCTACCTTTGCAGCGAGCACCGCGAGTGAAGCTACGCTTTGCTCCCACAATGCAGTTCGGCGAATCATGACGTCACCCCATTCAAAGTGAATGGGCAGAAGCGCTGAAGCGGCAACGCACGCCGCCGAGTGTAGGGGCCGTAAGGGTTCATGGTCTGGTTTGAGCCGTGTGTGTGTGTGTGTTTATATACACTCTCCTTGGAGTTCAGTTGTAATTGAATCCTTGACCCTCTACTGGGGTCTTTATTAATGTTTGCATGATGAGAAGTTCAGGAGCACTTTGCAAACATTGGGTGTTTCTGTGTCAGCTGGTAGGGCACTAGGGCAGTTCACTGATGAGTAAAATACTCCCCTGTGGGATTCAGGTCTTTAATTCCCATGGTTCTTCCTCAGGGTCAGCGTCATCCTTGCTGGGGTTGTCTTCCTGCCGACAGACGGACAGACTGAACAGAAAGGTGGGACAGAAGAAGTATTTAAGGTGTTCAGTTGTATGTACAGTAAGTTGCAGCGGGAGGAATGGAAGAGAAAAGGGTGGGGGGTGCATTTATGTTACATCAGACTAAAAAACAAGAGAATATTTTGATTAAGGTCAAAATATAATATTTGTAAATCTGAATCTGAAAGAGTCAGTGCCTCACCAGCCATGAACCTCATCGCACGTCACTGCTAGGTATGTACATATTTGTATACATACTTTTATATATAATTGTATTTTTGTAATCGGGATTGTGAGAAACAGTTTTTGGATCTCTCTGTCTGTAAACACAAACTGAAAGATTTACAAAGAGTTGACTTATGAGGACTGCTGCAGTTATGTTTGGTTGATGACTGGAGTCTTTGGGATGCATTCAAGTGCAGCTTTGTGTCCATGATGAGAGGCTCGAGGCGCTGAATGAGTCTCTGTGATGTTCGGAGCTTTAGCAGCAGCTGTATTTCCTCTAAACCCCACACAAGGGTTTTGCATGCTTTTGTTTGCGCTGATGGGCCATTAGCGACTCATCAGTCTCCTTTCTGCAGGGCAATGTGGGACATCTCTGCAGGACAATGTGAGACATCTCTGCAGGACAATGTGAGACATCTCTGCAGGACAATGTGAGACATCTCTGCAGGGCAATGTGAGACATCTCTGCAGGGCAATGTGAGACATCTCTGCAGGGCAATGTGGGACATCAGCGCATCAAGGACATCAATGATCCACAGCCCCCACAAACAGACACAAAGGATGGATCCCTGTTCAGACTGAGGATATTCCAGCTGCCACCAGACGCAGGAAAACCCACGCTGACACAAAGTGTCAACGTAACAGAAAGTGGTAAAGCAGGAAATACAGAGAGGACGTTTTGGAAAGACTTTGTTTCATGTGAATGTTAACATTTAACAAACTATGAATGTGTCATACCCACTTCACGAGAAGAAACTCAGCTTTCAGACAATATTAACCATGTTTAGCTAAACAAAACAAAAGGGTAATCACAAAGGCTCTGAATTAGCCCTGAGCGAAAAATGCTAACGAAATTAGCACAGAACTCAAGGTAAAATACCCGTGTTACTTATCGTATCAGCACAAATAAGATATCGATTAGCAAGCGATCAGAACTCGCAACATGAGAAGAAAAACCAGACATCACACCACGTAGCATTACGGAGCAAACACAGGGGATATTCTTACCTTTGCTGTTGTTCTGATCAAAAGTCGTGTTCAATGGCATTAAAACCATAAACACGCTGCTGAAGTTAATCCAATGTGTCTGTGTCACTTTGAAATGATTACTGATAATCCATCATCATATTTATGTCAATAACGGAGTTTTCTCATTAGCTGCAATGATAGCCTTTGGGAATTCTGGTTACTCATTTACCAATGGGTAATGTTTGGATGGATTTTAGGAACTTCCCCTCGATTATATTGGCTCTGACGTTTAGAAAGAGATGTCAAGAAAAAAGATTATTAATTTACCCCTTTTAGAAGTGAAGTTATAGTCATTTGTTCTGGGCGTGTCATTTTCCAGCCTGAGGCCTGAAAAACAGGCTCGGGGCTGGACTGGTTAATAAGCTAAGCTTTGAGATGCTGCTGTGATCTGCCCGCAGCGTATTAAGAGACAAGGCGACATCACACAACTCCCTCTGACCATTTCCTAGCTGATGTCTCTCGTGTCATCATTTCAAACACAGGGCAGTCAGGGCAGCAGGGAAAACATGTACACAATTCTGAGAAAGAGTCAAATTCAGAAGGAAAGTCAAAATCTGAGGAAATAATGACAACATTTTGGGAAAAAGGTAAAAATCTGAAAAAGAAAAATGACATTTTTTTGTAAAGGTCCCATGTCATGCTTCTCTGGTTCTGACCCGTCCCCTTGTGTGCTGTAGCTTCTGCATGTGAATGCTCTGCAGAGTCTCAAACCCTCAAAGTGCACCCTGTAGCGAGTAAACCTCTAACACAGAGAAGACCTGTCTGTGCTGCTCCAGAACGCCTCGATGGACATTTCTCGTTTTACATTGATTACTTCTATAGTGATGTATTTGGGTATAGTGACGTAAAGTTACGGCCTGAGCACACACACAAACTCCCAGCCAGGCTGCGGGTGTGTGTGTGTTCGGGCTGGGTTTCGCTGTGTCTCGCAGAGGGCCACTGGGCTCACAGGGAGGGGGGGCAGGAGCTCCAACAAGCCGTGTGGGACAGAGAGTGAATACACACACTATCAGAGATGCTGTGAGAAACCAATGTGAGTTTGGAACATTGAACAATGTGAATCTATTCTAGTAGAGCTCAACAATGGAACTATGATCAGTAGAAATGGCCACGGGACCTTTCAGTCAAAATTCTGAAAAAGTCATAATTCTGAAAAAAGTCACAATTCTGAGAAGAACTCAGAGAAATGTCTAAATCTGAGAACATGTCCGACATTCTGACATAAAATCCAAATTGCATTCAATATTTTGAACAAAAAGTCCAAATCTGGCGAAAAAGTCAAAATTGTGAAAATGACACACGACAGTAAATCAGACATCTCAATGAAAGGGTTTATTTGCTCTCTTTTTGTCCAGTGTTATAATGGCTCTTTGATGTATTTCACATCTGCATCTTCTAGTGTTTTTTAGATGTTGGGTCCTTAGCTTGAAAAAAAAAAAGAGAGGAGGCGGAGCTAATGCCTGATCAGAATTCTACCGGAGATAAAGTTCATATCTGCTGTGATAAAACGCCATCCTGTTCTCAATCAACAACGTTATTAATCCCGCAAGGGGCAGTTGGTTATGAGCAGCAGCTTATGTCATGAACACAGGCAGGAACATACAGGAAGAAAACACACAGATACACCCGGGAGCACAGATGAGGATCATTCCAATTTACACGATAAATAGTTCAAAGCATCACAATAATAAATAAATAATCAAGTTAAAAGCCTTTCAAGAATTTAAAAGTTTGAGTGCAGAAGGGGAGAATGATTTTGCAAAGCGAATAGTCTTTAGAGCAGGTAGAGCATATCTTCGCCCTGATGGCAACAGACGAGATCCATGTGAAGAACACGACCTGGAGAGTTCAGAATGCTCTCTGCTTTCTGCAGAATCTGCTGTTCTAAACCACATCAAGGATTGTTTCTGAAACAGTATGGAGCTCAAATGCCTTTTCTCTTGCGGGTTTATCACAAGGTCAGTTCCTTTTTTAATTTCCTGCTTCTTGGTTAGCTCTGAGTGTTAGCGAGGCTTGCTAATGTAAACAAAGATGAGATTACATCCAAAACACGTCAGGCATTGTTTCTGATAGCAACTCTCTGTGGGTCCACCATCCGATATTACCTCATATCGGCAACAAATCTGTATCCGCTCGTTGTTCCCCTGTTTTAAAAAGATTTGGGTATGGAGGAAAAGAGAGAGGGTTTTATTGTGGCCCTTCAGCTGAAATGCTCCTCTCGAGCTCTGTTCCTAAATATCTATAGACCACCCAAATACTGTGCAAGCTTTTATGATGACTTTACTGAACTGCTGTCTATAGTGTGTATTGACTTTGACCGTTTAGTCATTGTTGGTGTGATTTTAACATCCATGTTGACAACCCCCAGGACAGAGGGGCTAAAGAACTGTTTTGTGTTCTTGATAGCTATGGACTGACTCAGCATGTGACGGAGCCCAAAGTACAATAAGGGGCACACTCTGGACTTAATTATCTCAAAGGGTCTGAATATCTCTAAGGTTGTGGTGACTGATGTTGCACTCTCTGACCATTCCTGTGTTTTCTTTGAGAGCTCTATTTCTGTTCACAAAAATGTTCAAAAAGAGGTAACCACAAAGCGATATTTAACTGAAAATACCAGGGAAATGTTTACTCAGAATGTTTCTTCCACACTTGCCCCTGCTAACATCTCAGTAAATGAGCTAGTAGATCATTTTAATTCAAACATTTAAAATGTTAATCAAATCAAATCAAATCAGGTTTTATTTATAAAGCACATTTAAAAGCGATTTTTGGTCGAGCCAAAGTGCTGTACATGCATTAAAAACACTTATAATCACAATAAAAGACAATCATTTACAACAGATATAAAACAAACACAGGGAATAGTCAGGAGTCGTGCTCCGCTCTGACTAGAAGGCCTGAGAGAAGAAGTGCGTTTTGAGAAAGGATTTAAAAACCCCTAGGGTCTGGGCCGACCTGACGTGGAGGGGCAGAGTGTTCCAGAGCCTGGGGCCAGCTGCTGCGAAGGCTCAGTGCCCTCGGGTTTTGAGCCTGGTCTTGGGCACTACCAGCAGCAGATGGTCAGCAGACCTTAAAGCTCTGGCTGGGGTGTAGCGCTGGAGGAGTTCAGCTATATAGGCCGGAGCCAGCCCATTTAGTGCTTTAAAAAACAAATAAAAGGATTTTAAAATCAATTCTGTACCGAACTGGAAGCCAGTGCAGTGAGGCCAGAATTGGGGTGATGTGGTCACGCTTTTTATGGCCAGTCAGCAAACGTGCAGCTGCATTCTGGACTAGCTGCAGGCGTTTAATTGATGCCTGGTCCATACCCATATACAGAGCGTTGCAGTAGTCCAGTCTCGAGGTCACAAAGGCGTTAATAACCCTTTCCAGGTCTTTAAAAGATAAATACGACTTGGTTTTGGCCAAAAGTCTTATTTTAAAAAAGCAGGATTTGACTACGCTGCTGACCTGCTTGTCGAATTTAAAAGTACTGGAGAAGGTCACCCCAAGGTTCGTGACTGAGGGGAGGATGTTTTGTTGGAGGGAGCCTAGAATATCAACCTGGGAGGCTGGAGGTTGGGGTCCAAAAAAGATGACCTCAGTCTTGCTTTCGTTGAGGTTTAGAAAGTTTTTGCTCAGCCAGGATTTTATCTCAGTTAAGCAGTCCATCAACTGTTGTAATGAGTGTGTGACACTTGCTTCGAGAGGGAGATATATCTGTACATCGTCGGCGTAGCAGTGGAAGGGAATATTATGTTTAGTGAGAATTGAGCCTAGGGGCAGTAAGTACAGTAAGAAAAGGATGGGGCCCAGAATCGAGCCTTGGGGAACCCCACAGGTAAGAGGGGCTTTTGCAGAGGAGAAGGCACCTAGCTGCACAGCGAAGCTACGGTCTGTCAGGTAGGACCTGAACCATGCAAGGGCAGAGCCTGTGATGCCAGCGGACTGTTCAAGCCGTGACAACAGGATGCTATGGTCCACAGTGTCAAAAGCAGCTGTCAGGTCTAACAGCACCAAGACAGCTGGGCTACCTGAGTCGGCGGCTAGGAGCAGATCATTAAAAACTCTTAAAAGGGCTGTTTCAGTGCTGTGCATGGGTTTGAAGCCAGACTGAAACTTTTCGTGGATTCCATGCGTGGTTAAAAAAGACTGCAGCTGGGCGTAGACCACTCTCTCCAGGGCTTTTGATAAAAAGGTAGCTGGGAAATGGGCCTAAAATTTTCGAGAAAGGAGGGGTCGAGATGTTTCTTTTTAAGTAATGGCTTAACCACGGCATGTTTGAAGGCAGCAGGGACACATCCTGAGCTAAGGGAGGTGTTTACAATTAATAAAATACTTGTTATAGATGCCATTGCTCCAACTAAGGTAAAAGAAGTGACTGGCAAGAAAATATCTCCATGGAGAAAAGCCATGACCGTGAGAGCAGAAAAAAGAGAATGTTGAAAAGCTGAACGCAGGTGGCGAAAAACAAATCTCCAGGTTCACTTTGAAATCTATAAAGAGAGACTTGGCCTTTATAATTTGGAATTGAAAAACGCACGACAATCTTTCTTCTCTTCACTGACATCATTACCAAAAACTAAAACAACGCAGGTCATTAAACCGCTCTTAAAAAAGAATAATCTAGATGCTTCAGTAATGAACAATTACAGGCCCATATCAAACCTGCCATTTCTAGGTCAAATCATTGAAAAAGTAGTTTTTCAACAGCTGAGTAACTTCTTGCATTTAAATAGTTGTTTCGATGTGTTCCAGTCAGGCTTTCGTCCAAACCACAGCACTGAGACTGCTCTTGTAAAGGTCTTTAATGACATCCACTTAAACACAGACCGTGGCAGAACTTCAGTGTTAGTATTATTAGATCTCAGTGCTGCGTTTGACACTGTTGACCACAGCATATTACTAGACCGACTGGAAAACTGGGTGGGACTTTCGGAAACAGTTCTAAATTGGTTTGAATCCTACTTAAAGGACAGAAACCACTTTGTTTCTATAGGTAAATACACATCTGAGTTGACAAATATGACATGTGGGGTACCTCAAGGCTCCATCTTGGGGCCTCTTCTCTTTAACATCTACATGCTACCACTGGCTCAGATAATGAAAAACAACAAAATAAGTTACCATAGCTATGCGGATGACACACAAATTTACGTAACAATTTCACCAGGAGACTATGCTCCAATTCAAACACTGAGTAAGTGCATTGAACAAATCAATGACTGGATGTGTCAGAACTTTCTCCAATTAAACAAAGATAAAACTGAGGTAATGGTTTTTGGAGCCAGAACGTATAAAAGTTAGCGCTGAGCTTCAGTCTGCAATGTTCAAAACAACAGAGCCAGAAATCTAGGTGTAGTCATGGACTCTGACCTGAGTTTCAACAGCCACATTAAAACAGTTACTAAATCAGCCTACTATCACCTAAAGAACATATCTAGGATTAAAAGACTAATGTCACAGCAGGATTTGGAAACACTTGTCCGTGCTTTTATCGTCAGTAGACTGGACTACTGCAATGGTGTCTTCACAGGTCTCACTAAAACATCTATTAGGAAGCTGCAGCTGATTCAGAACGCCGCTGCTCGAGTCCTCACTGACACTAAGAAAGTGGATCACTCCTGTTCTGAAGTCTTTACACTGGCTTCCTGTGTGTCAAAGAATAGATTTCAAAATACTGCTGCTGGTTTCTAAAGCTTTGAATGGTTTAGGCCCAGAATCCATTTGTGACCTCCTGCTAAATGATGAAGCATCCAGATCTCTCAGGTCTTCAGGGACTGGTCAGCTTTCTGTCCCCAGAGTCAGAACTAAACATGGAGAAGCAGCGTTCAGTTATTATGCTCCATCTGGAACAAACTCCCAGAAACCTGCAGGTCCGCTGCAACTCTGACTACTTTCAAATCCAGCAAGAAGACTTTTCTTTTTGTCGCTGCTTTTAATTGAACTATTCATATCTTAGACTGCACTGTAACTTTTATCCATGTATTTTTTCTTTTAATGTTTATTTTATTATCTTTTCTTTTTAATGACTGATTTTAAATGCCATTTTCTTAATGTCTTTCGTTTTTTGTAAAGCACTTTGAATTGCCTTGTGTTGAAAAGTGCTCTATAAATAAACTTGCCTTGCCTTGCCTTCTGACACATGTTGATGTATAAAAGACATGATAGGTTCAAATGACTATTTAAACTATGTTAAAATATATTTTCTTTCATTGTCTTTTTCTTGTGTGTTAATATGTACAGCACTTTGACTTGCCCTTTTGTAGGACAGTCGCTTTATAAATAAACACCTCAACATTAAACCAGTCTAAGGTAAAGACTTGAGATCTTACTGACCAAAACACCCTGCAGGCTGTCAGACGGCTCTGTGTTTGTGTTTTAGAAAAAGAGGAGAACAGCTGGGAGGAATCAGAGGAAGATGTTTCTGGTCTCAGAGATAGTACACCCAGTTATGAATGTTGAGCCAAACTGATAGAGAACACCATGCACTGTGGGGAAGATATATATAATACTTAAGATATATGAGTGCACCAGGCTGTGTGTGTGTGTGTGTGTGTGTGTGTGTGTGTGTGTGTGTGGGAATGTTCCTAATCTAAAGAAGATTGGGGGGGATCAGGGAGGCAGTGCTCTCGCTCGCCCGGCAGATACACAGAGAGAGAGAGTTATGTATGGGAAAGTGATCAGTGTTTAAAAAATAAACCAAATCAACGGAGGAGAGGAACACACCACTGATCTTCAGAATCACACACACACCTGAGAGGAGACGCCTGATGCTGGGAGAGATTGATTTTTCTGCACTCAGTTCCTGCCCCTAGTGGACAGGTGAGGAATATGAGGTGAGGACAGAGTCCAGTTGGATGCTGTTTGTGTCCCGACTTTAGGTCAAAACCTAAAGTCGGCTTTGACCTGTTAAATCTAACACTTATAGTTTCCCAACATCGCCTACTATCGGACCACCCAACCGATGAAAGAAGACCGCAAAGTTACTGCAGGGGGTCCGTACATACGCCCATCACCCAATTAGTTAAGACCCTCCCTTTCAGTTCACAACATGCAGCCCTAATCCAGGGACTGTCTCCTCGACAGGCGATTGAGAGTTGTGTTTGTGTCATGTGATGAGCTGCTGAGCTCCTTTTGATTGGTTGGTTACTGTTGATGCAGTGAGGTCACACACAGACTCTCTAACAGTGAAGACAGAGACGGGAGACCTTTGTCCTCTTTGATTCAACTCCATTCAGCCTTCAGTTAACGAGGAGAGGCTCAATGAAACTCTGAGGAAACAGGGATTAGTGAAGGACCCTTCTTTCCTCAGTTCAGCTTGAGCATGTTCAATTAGAGAGAATACTAGTCCTCCACCCTGCCATGACTCAGCATCACTTCCTGTTCGCTGCTCTGGAGCTCAATGGTTTTCTGAAGGTGTTTTTGATTGTTTTCCCTGAATACGGTCTTACTGAGTTTCTTCATTGTATACACCTTAAGTCACTGTGACTCTAAGGTGTACTCTAGCGAGTGACTCTAGCGAGTCACTCGCTAGAGATGTTCAGTTTAATAATCATTGGCTTTTCACTTCCAGCTTTCTGTGTGACAGCACATTCCAGACATATCTCTAAACCCTGACAGCAATTCATGACTTCTTGTCCCTGGTCTGGAGGTCAATGGTTTTCTGAAGGTGTTTTGGGGTGTTATCCTGCAGGCCTTACTGAGTCTCTGGGACCTTATTTTCTAAACCTGGTGAAGTTCAGTTTCAAATGACTTTTTACTTCCAGCTTTTAGTTTGACATCCCTTTGTGAGCGGGCACATTTATAACCCCAAACGTCTTCCCTTTGAGGGGGGCGTGCAGGTCTTCCTCAATGACTCTAACCAATCACAGGTGAGGGACAGAGCTCAACGATCTGTAATGAGATTCAGCCGACGCTGGGGGGTCTGACCTCCTGAGACCTGCTGACTGGTGGGGGGCATCGAGGGTCAAAGGGCCGCACAGAGTAACTGTTGATGGTATTTACAGGCAGAACTTTTCTGTAATCAGGGCTAAAGATCAGGACCACCTTACAGGTAGGACATGTCTAAATGAGACAGTGTCCTCCCACAGGCCATCAGAATGCTAAAGACCTGAACTCTGTGAAGAGCATCCAGAACATGTATCTGTTGCATCTTATTCATATGTTATATTCCATTTACGTGTATACAGACTCTTCTTGCACTATTTCTATTGTTTCTGTATTAACTTGCACGTCTCCAAACATTCTCTTACACTATTTGATCCGTTTGATCTGTTCTATGTCCTATATATATTCATGTTGCTCTGTTGGAGGAGGACTTCAGTTGTTCATCTCCATCTCCACTGAAGCTGCTGAGCACGTGGTGAGAAAGTCTTGAGACTTGTTTACAGGTATCATCATACGTGACTGCCACCAGTCATACAGCTTATATACTTTATTTAATCTAGTTTCAACAATTACTACAGTTAATTGTTTTATTAGTATTTTGCGTGCACTATTATTACACAGTCCTGACCCATCGTAGTGTTAGGAGCAGTGGGCTGCCATTATGAACCGCGCCCCTCAGGAGCACTTGGTCTTTCCGGGACTTGAACTGATGACCTTCCAGTTGCCAAGCCAGGTCCCTATGGACTTCGGCACCACCGCCTGCCATCTCAAATAGCACTGTGATTAATTAACGGATCACCTGAACGGTTCTGTACACCTCAGCTGCTTTAAGTCGCTGAGTAACGCCATTGCTCTCAATTCAACAGAGGGTAGCGTCATCCCTTAAAGGTCTCCTATCATGCAAAATGCACTTTCTGATGTCTTCTCTACATCACCATGTGTCCCCGGTGTGTCCCCGGTATGTCCCCTGTATGTCCACTTTGTGTGACACACTGTGTCACACAAAGTGTTCGAGGACAGCAGGGCACAGAAAGGGAGCAGGATCTGGGGTAGCACCAGTATAGGCTAGCCTAAGAGCAGATACTTTTTCGATAAAACATTTAAGAAATGTATCGCAGAGAGTAGTTGATGGCACAATTAGAGAAGCATCACAAGGATTAATGATCAAGTTGAGGACATTAAAAAGAACTTGAGGTTTATGGCTGTTTTTGGAGATGAACAGAGAAATGTGCTCTGGCTGCTTTGACTGCCGTCTGATAATCGGAAAGGCAAGCACGAAGAATTTCTAAGGAGACATGAAGTTTATCCTTTTTCCATTTTCTCTCTGCACGCCTACAAGCGCGTCTGAGAGCACGAGTACAATCATTGAGCCACGGCTCTGAGAGAACTTTGTTGCGTCTAAGTTTAAAAGGAGCAACGGAATCCAGTATTAGTGTGCATGTCGAATCAAACAAAGAGATAAGCTCATCCGCACTAAAAGCACAGTTCACCTCTAATTTACAAATCGGATAAGTATTAAAAGCATCTGAAAACTGTGAGGCAGTCAAGGGGTTAATTGAACGCAGACAACGCGCAGGAGCACGTGATTCGACTCCTACAGAAGGGATCGAGGTTGTAAACAGAACCGGTAAATGGTCTGAGATATGCGTTCCTGCACAGATTTCATCCACAGAGATAGAAAGTCCAAACGATAATACTAAGTCTAAGGTGTGCCCTTTATTATGTGTTGGGCCAGCCACGGACTGAATGAGACCGAAAGAGTCGAGGAGATTTAAAAAATCCCTAACCAGAGGTTTAGACTCGCAGCACACATGGACATTAAAGTCTCCGCAGATCAAAACACGATCATATTTCACCATGATCCCGGACAGAAAGTCAGAAAAGTCAGTTATGAAATCATTATTGTACTTTGGCGGACGATACACGACTGCGCAGAGTATAGGCGAGGCTGGGTTCAATTAAAAAAGCTGCAACTAAAAGCTAGCATAGCTAGTTACAGGGTGAAGCAAACGGCATTGGAGATTAGCTCTAAACACTTATGCTGAAGAAAGTACAGTCGGGAGGAAGAAGTTCAGAAAACGGTACATTCTCGCCGGTGTGGACATAGGTCTCCGTCAGGAACATTAAATCATGAGAGGGAAAGAACTCGTTTAACGGGAATGTCTTGTTTGCTATTGACCTAGCATTTAGCAAATCCATGCAGAGTTTTCTCTCCGGGCTGGCCGAAGGTGTAGTGCGTCTCAGCTGACGAAGATGTGCGTGTTGAACGCCGCGCGGACCGGGAGCATTCAGTTGGGCAGGAGGAGCTGCCAGCGGGCCCAGCAGAGGCCGCAGCTCCGGAAGGACAGGGCGAATCCATCGAACCCTCGGATGGCGTGCAGCGGGAGGGCCATGACATCTGATGCGTGGATAAGTCACGGAAGAAGCCGTCAGGTGTGCTTTTTGATGGACGAGCGCGCCACCACACTTTCCCCATCGTCTAAAGCGCTCTTTGGGTGAGGCAGGATGCAGGGCAACCGGCGCAGGTCGGTGGGAATATCTGACAGTAGAGGGGGGGGAGTCGATTTACGGTTGAGAGATATAGGTTTGGGCAGCAGTATAAACTTCAGTGAGGTTCTGAGGTGGAGGAGAGCTTGGCGATCATAGACAAGCAGAGCAGAGACATTCTGACAAACATAGAACAAAAACAGGATAGTTAAAGGCAGAGAGCAAATTAAATTATACCTCCTTTGAAAGTCTCGTTTTTAGTCTTACGCATCCGACCTGGAAAACTTTGCAGCCAATCGTATTTGTAGACCAGGCCCATTGCAAGTAGCTGTACTCTGTCGTCTACTCTAAGCCATCCTAGGTTGTCAAAGTAGGCAGAGGTGAGGTGGGTTCTAGATGAAAGGTCAAGCAGTAGTCTGACCAGTTTATTTTGCGATGTTTGAAGTTTTATTTTTAGCGCCTTGGAGGTGCTATGGTACCATGACGTGCACGCATAGTCATAGTACCCTTGAATGAGGGCTCCTGCCAGAGTCTTCAGGGTGTTGTTGTTTACCAGAGAGGAGATCCGGTATAGGAATCTAGTTCTTTGATTGACTTTTTTTATTACATCGGATGCCATTTTGTCACAGGAGAGGTTTGCCTCCAGAATAGATCCTAGGTCATTTCCTTCTTACTTGTGACAATAA
This sequence comes from Harpagifer antarcticus, assembly GCA_902827135.1. Lineage (NCBI taxonomy): Eukaryota > Metazoa > Chordata > Actinopteri > Perciformes > Harpagiferidae > Harpagifer > Harpagifer antarcticus. Next base: position 15,938 of record CADEHL010000135.1, read on the forward strand.
TGTCGCCCACTGCAACTGAGAAGTCGTGGGATTTGCTGAGATGATGTTTTGAACCGAAGAGAATGGACTCTGTTTTACCCAGGTGTAATGATAATGTATTATCGGCGAGCCAGGTGCAGATTCTGCCGAGCTCGGAGCTGAGGGTTTTTTCAACCTGCAATCTGCTCCTGTCCGAGACCAGCAGGGCTGAGTCGTCCGCCAACAGGAACAAGTTGCAGTCAGTCATGACATGTCATTTGCATAAATTAGGAACAGTAACGGACCTAATATGCTTCCTTGTGGAACACCACAGCTCACTGGGAGGGGGGGGGACAGAGTACCGTTTACCTCCACCATCTGTTCTCTCCCCTCCAGGTAGGATTGCATCCAGCTCACCGATAGTTTATCAAAACCAATTGCTTTTAGCTTGTCAATCAGAATGGGGTGATTGACAGTGTGAAAGCCTTTGGTAGGTCCAGCATCACCATGCCGCAGTACCTCGTCCACCTCTTGTTTGATGTGGTCGCTCAAATAAAGAAGGCATGTGTCAGTGGAGTGGGATGTTCTAAAGCCAGATTGAAATTCATAGATTAGTTTCTTTTCCGCGAGGTACTTTTCGACCTGTTCATATACTATTTTTTCCATGACTTTCGAGATGGAGGTAAGTATAGAAACAGGGCGGTAGTTGCCTGGGTCCAATTTGCTGCCCTTTTTGTGCAGGGGGGTTACCAAGGTGAAGATGGACTCCATGATGGAGGTGTAGAGGTTCACCATCATCATCTTTGGCAGGTTGAATCTCTTCAGCTGCCTCAGGAAGAACATCCTCTGCTGGGCTTTTTTGATGAGGGAGCAGATGCTCCCACTTGAGTTCATGGGCGATGATGGTGCCCAGGAAGCGGAAAGACTCCACAGAAGTGACTGGGGAGTCACTCAGAGTGAAGGGGGCGGGTGGGGCTACTAGTCCAAGTAGTACTGAATCCAACAGTACCAATTTCATTAAGAACTTATTGCACAAAATAATTTGATCTCTCATCAAAGAAGGCAGAAAACATGCATTATTGAACTCAGGGGTGGAGTTTGACAAAGGATTACTCAAAATGTACACAGTAAAAGTACTTGATTGTACTTATGCTACTAGTCCAAGTAGTACTGAATCCAACAGTACCAATTTCACAAAATCCTTTTATCGCTCATCAAAGATGGCAGAACACATGCATTATTGTATTCTGACAGGGGTTTACGCAAAAGTACACAGTAAAAGTACTTGATTGTACTTGTGGTAGTAGTCTAACAAGTACTGAGTCCAACAGTATCACTTGTATTAAGGATGTTTCGCTACAAACCCTTTTATCTCATCAAATACAGCAGAAGTTGCATGATGTTGTTCTCAGGAGGGAATTTGAGAGTATCACCAGTAAAAGTACTTCATGTTATTGTTGGTAGCAGTCAAACTAGGACTGAGTCAAACTGTGTTGTTTTTTTTAAGAACTTATGGTAAAAATACTTTGTATCGCATGAAACAGAGAAAACATGCATTCTTTTACTCTTGCGTTAGCGCCGCTTCTCAGCGATTACCGTAAAGGCGAAGAACTGCTCATTTGACATTACATTTCATTTAGCTAACGCTTTTATCCAAAGCGACTTACAATGACCAATTACAGGGACATTCTCCCCGGAGTAACTAAGGACTGAGTGCCTTACTCAAGGGCACACTAGTGGTGGTGTTCCTGGCGGGATTTGAACTCACAACCTTCCGATCTTCAGCCCACCTCACTCTCCATTAGACCACCACTATCCCTATTTGACCAAGCACATTTGAGAGACGGCTGAGTTGACCGCAGTGACACAGGCGCCATCTTGAAATCCTTCTGAGTGATATAAGATGATATAGGATAAGAAAAGATAAGATCTACTTTATTAATCCCAATTTGGGAAAACATTTGTTGTTGCAGCAGCAGAAAACAAAACAAGGCATTGCACATCATAACAACATACAAGAGTAGAAATGAATGATTCTAAAATATAAACATCTAACGTATGACTACAGCTGCGGGAAAAGTGGGTGGGACTTTCTGTTCCCAGTACTAAACTGGTTTGAATCCTACTTTAAAGGATAGGAAACACTTTGTTTCTATAGGTAACTACACACGTGAGTTGTCAGATATGACATGTGGGGATTCCTCAAGGCTCCATCTTGGGGCCCCTTCTCTTTAACGTCTACATGCTACCACTGGATCAGATAATGAAGAACAACAAGATAAGTTACCATAGCTATGCAGATGACACACAAATGTACGTAACAATTTCACCAGGAGACTATGCTCCAATTCAAACACTGAGTAAGTGCATTGAACAAATCAATGATGTGTCACAACTTCCTTTATTAAACAAAGATAGTAATTAGGTAATGAAGGTAGCTCAGGATTAAAACTAGTCGCTTAAAATGTAAGAGTATTCAAATATAATTTGATAATGGTTTTCATTTGCACTGTGTCCGAACGCTTTGAAGTAGCTTTGAATTGCCTTGTTGTCGGTGAAATAACTACCTTTAGTTCAGTAAAGGTCCGCTCTGTGGGACTAATAAAGGTATTCTGATTATGTAAAGTGAAAGCAACACTTTCAGACTTAGATGCATCAGCTAACCTTTCATTACTTCTGCCTTTTCTCCTGTACTATGAGTAGGTGAAGAAGCCCCATCTTACTCACATCTCTGATCTGATCACCTTCATTTCTCTGATAACTGACTGATATATATAAATGTTTATTTTATTAGCTTTTCTTTTTAATGACTGATTTTAAATGCCATTTTCTTAATGTCTTTCATTTTTTGTAAAGCACTTTCAATTGCCTTGTGTTGAAAAGTGCTATATAAATAAACTTGCCTTGCCTTGCCTTGATAGGGCCATGTGTTAATGAGCATACATACACTCAGGCAATCAAGCAGGCACATAAACGCATACACACTCTTAATGTGTGTATCTAAACACACACATTTAGACAGATGGAGTCGTGGCAAACTAGACTCTGTTTGGTCATCATCCATTTCTCAAGGTTCCTGTGTGCTCAGTGTGTGTGTGTGTGTGAGTGTGTGTGTGTGTGTGTGTGTGAGTGTGTGTGTGTGGGGGTGTGGGGTGTGTGTGTGTAATGATTATGAAATATGAGGAGCAGCAGACGTGGAAAGGATGGGAAGCAGATCAAGAGAAACAGACTCACTGCTCCGAGGAATGCTGAAAATTCACCCTAAAGCAGGGTGTGTGTGTGTGTGTGTGTGTGCGGGTGTGTGGGTATGTGTGTGTGTGTGTGTGTGTGTGTGTGTGTGTGTGTGTGTGTGTGCGGGTGTGTGGGTATGTGTGTGTGTGTGTGTGTGTGTGTGTGTGTGCGGGTGTGTGGGTATGTGTGTGTGTGTGTGTGTGTGGGTATGTGTGTGTTTGTGTGTGGAGTGTATCTCGATTGGGGAGTGTGTGATGGTCTGGCCTCAGATGGAGGTACCTGGCACCATCAGAACCATCAGAGCCAGTGTACTGTGACACCTTAGTCTGAGATGCATTATAAACATCTTATGATGAGTTATAATCTGTTTATAGTGCAGTCCATCTTTAGTTATAACTGAGGGGGACCCCCTCATGGGGACCTCCATTTTGTCCCCATAAGGGAGGCGAGACCCCACACGTGACTGTGTAAACAGATTTAAGTCCCAACAAGTATAGTAATGCTAGGCCACACACACACACGATACCTGCAAACCCAGGCACAGAACACACACACACACACACACCCAGGCACAGAACACACACACACAGGCACAGAACACACACACCCAGGCACAGAACACACACACACACACACAGGCACAGAACACACACACACACACACACAGGCACAGAACACACACACCCAGGCACAGAACACACACACACACAGGCACAGAACACACACACCCAGGCACAGAACACACACACACACACACACACACACACACACACACACACACAGAGGGTTCCTAAAGACTAGATAAAGCAGTATACAAGTACAGTCGATTTACCTTTTACACACACACACACACTGTGCAGCTTCCGACTGGCTCTATCAACAAAGACGCTCCAGCTGTTTGTGTATGTGTCATCGTTTGTGCATTTTTTATACACTACATATGTGTTGTGTAATATCTACATGGGATCGTGTGAGTGTGTGTGTGTGTGTGTGTGTGTGTGTGTGAGAGAGAGAGCTTATCCCTCTTTACAAAGGGTAACCAGCTGTGTTGACAGAAGATGCTGATTCTCTATTCTCTTTCTGTTGAGTCTCCACCACACACACACACACACACACACACACACACACACACACACACACACACACACACACACACACACACACACACACATACACACACTGAAGAATTGAAGTAAAGTGTTATGGCAAAAAGTTTAATACAGCGTATTTCTGGTATATTCATTTTTAATGTCATCTAATATATGTGTATTAAAACTTGGATGGACGAGTCAAGTTTTTCCTCTTAATCATAGAGAGGTTTTTATATTGATGTTCCTATAATGAAGTCCCATTTTCAGAAGAAGTACATTTAGCGCAAACGCTCTTTTCTTCCACTTGTTAATAATCAGGAGGTGGTTCTTTGGCTATTTGTGAGTAGGTAAGGATACAGGACAATCTGTGATCTCTGCTTTAAGTAAAATAATTACCCATTGATAAGTGTTTCAGAGAGTCATTTTGGGCTTTCGAGGGCAGAACTCAGTAGATTGTCTGTAAGAGTTTTCTGTATAATCTGGACGCTTAAATTAATGAGAGAAATGTATGTGCGTTCATTTCAAGACTCCTAAAGAGCAGGAGACGAGTGGGGCACACACAATTAGAGAGACAATGGTGCTTCTGATTCTGGGTGAGCTGACTTCGGAGTGGAAGGGAAGTTCAGAGATGGCCTTAGGGTATAGGAACAGTTCAGCTTTGTTGGTTAGCTGGTCCTGAGGAGGTCATGAGATGAAGACTGGTAAATCCCAACAAGTATGGCTTTCATAAAGAAAGACATGTGACATTCACGAGGGACTGCAGGATGAGATGTGTGTATTCATTATGCTGAGCAATACCGGTGTTTGTGTTTTATTGATTTCTATCTGTTCTTTCATGTTATCAGAACTAAATTGCCACCACATTTTGGAATAGTTGGTTTAAACAGATGTGTGTGTTAAAGATGTTTTAGGGGGAATGTGTGTGCGTTCTGTTAAAGAGTCCTCTGTCTGTGAAATGATATGACTCCAAAGCATGACTGTGGGACTGCCTAAGGGTAGACCCACCCACCCACACACACACACACACACACACACACACACACACACACACACACACACACACACTGTAAGGAGATGGAATCAACAAACTGCTGACTCATTGCCTTGGCAAACCGGCCAAAACTCCTCCCCGCTTATGTGTATAAATACTGTAACATTCTTATGCTCTGGGCTCTCTTCCTGACTGGCTGTCGTGGTACGTGTCACCCAGTGGTAGGAATTGAGCCCGGAGTACTGTTGCAGAGTGCTCTGTATGGTGTATTGTGTTGTGTTTACCATTAAAGCAGATTATTGTTTAACACCTATCCTGGCTGTTTTGAGTTTTCCTTCTTTTAAAACAAACTCATATAGGATCGGCGCGGAGCAGAGATATCTGCTCCAACAGTACATACACATTAAAAGCATACACATAACAGACATCTACTAAAAGACGCACTTGCAACAGCTTACTCTTTCTCCTGAACACACACACACACACACAAAGACAGACACATACACCCACACACACACACACACACACTCACGCAGACACACACTCAGCCACAAACACACATTCACACCCAGTCTTACAGGCAATGCATCTTGTCAGTTTGAATAAATAGTTACATCTCTCAAGCTGCTGACGGCGCATATAGAGGCAGACGGGGTGTGTGTGTGTCGGTGTGTGTGTGTGTGTGGGGGGGGGGGGGTCCTGCTGAGCACAATCACATCACACTGACTTTTCTTTTCTTGATGTTTTTTTTCATATTGAATGCAGTTGGAGGTCAACCAATCACAGAGCTTGAGGACAAATCACGGGGTTTGTCAAACAGAGCACATGGTGTAGTCCTAAATGATATTCTGGGTAGTGTAGTGTCTTCTGCCATCCTTTACTCCGTGAAAATATTTGTTTCTCCGAATCGAAGGGGGAAAATACAAAAGCATTGCACACAATTTAAACCAATCAATGTGGTGTAATCAACAAGGATAATCTGGTGTTTTTAGTCGATGAGTAGTGCGGATATCACTGTAAAATCAATCGACAGTAAGGGGAATACTTACTTCCGGGTGTAAAAGCCTCCGTTATCCAATGGGAATGGACGCTCACATTGCCTTTAAGGGCAGCCGACACAAACGAATGCCGTGCCGCAGATGGGAATACATTGCAATCAGTTGAAAGCTATTTGCGTCCCTTTATGAAGCTGAAGGAGCCTCGGAGCGTCACAACTGCACGCCACGGGACCCTGACCAAACGTCGCTCCTGGACGATTATGGAGTGAGAGTGTGTTGGTGTGTGTGTGTGTGTGTGTGTGTGTGTGTGTGTGTGTGTGTGTGTGTGTGTGTGTGTGTGTGTGTGTGGTTGACGTCAGCAGCCTACGGTTACCATGGTGAGCGGTTGGCTGTATTGTAGGATGCCCCTCTGTCTCACACACACACACACACACACACAAATACATACACACACACACACACTCACATAAAGAGCCTCTCCTCCCTCAGAGTGAAGCAGCTCAAGGAAATGAGATTTGTTCCGGGGCCGAGAGACTGTGTGTGTGTGTTTGTGTGTGTGTCTGTGTGTGTCTGTGGGTGTATGTGTGTGTGTGTGTGTGTGTGTGTGTGTTTGTGTCTGTATATTAGATATGTTGCAGAGGTGGGAAGTAGTGGAGTACAAATACTTGGTTACTGTACTTAAGTACATGTTTCTGGTATCAGTACTTTACTCCACTACTTATTTTACTGAACACTTTCTACTTTCTACTTCTTACATGTTGAACCCAAATACCTGTACTTTCTACTTCTTACATGTTGAACACAAATACCTGTACTTTCTACTTCTTACATGTTGAACACAAATACCTGTACTTTCTACTTCTTACATGTTGAACACTAATACCTGTACTTTCTACTTCTTACATTTTGAACACAAATACCTGTACTTTCTACTTCTTACATGTTGAACACAAATACCTGTACTTTCTACTTCTTACATGTTGAACACAAATACCTGTACTTTCTACTTCTTACATGTTGAACACTAATACCTGTACTTTCTACTTCTTACATTTTGAACACAAATACCTGTACTTTCTACTTCTTACATGTTGAACACAAATACCTGTACTTTCTACTTCTCACGTGTTGAACACAAATACCTGTACTTTCTACTTCTCACGTGTTGAACACAAATACCTGTACTTTCTACTTCTTACATGTCGAACACAAATACCTGTACTTTCTACTTCTTACATGTTGAACACAAATACCTGAACTTTCTACTTCTTACATGTCGAACCCAAATACCTGTACTTTCTACTTCTTACATTTTGAACACTAATACCTGTACTTTCTACTTCTCACGTGTCGAACACAAATACCTGTACTTTCTACTTCTCACGTGTTGAACACAAATACCTGTACTTTCTACTTTTTACATTTTGAACACTAATACCTGTACTTTCTATTTATTACATGTTGAACACAAATAGCTGTACTTTCTACTTCTTACATGTTGAACACAAATACCTGTACTTTCTACTTCTTATATTTTGAACACTAATACCTGTACTTTCTATTTATTACATGTTGAACCCAAATACCTGTAGTTTCTACTTCTTACATGTTGAACCCAAATACCTGTACTTTCTACTTCTTACATGTTGGACACTAATACCTGTACTTTCTACTTCTTACATTTTGAACACAAATACCTGTACTTTCTACTTCTTACATGTTGAACACAAATACCTGTACTTTCTACTTCTCACATGTTGAACACAAATACCTGTACTTTCTACTTCTTACATGTTGAACACAAATACCTGTACTTTCTACTTCTTACATTTTGAACACTAATACCTGTACTTTCTATTTATTACATGTTGAACCCAAATACCTGTACTTTCTACTTCTTACACATTGAACACTAATACCTGTACTTGCTACTTCTTACATGTTGAACCCAAATACCTGTACTTTCTACTTCTTACATGTTGAACACAAATACCTGTACTTTCTACTTCTTACATGTTGAACACAAATACCTGTACTTTCTACTTCTTACATGTTGAACTCAAATACCTGTACTTTCTACTTCTTACATGTTGAACCCAAATACCTGTACTTTCTACTTCTCTCATGTTGAACTCAAATACCTGTACTTTCTACTTCTTACATGTTGAACACAAATACCTGTACTTTCTACTTCGTTCTTGTTGAACCCAAATACCTGTACTTTCTACTTCTTACATGTTGAACACTAATACCTGTACTTTCTACTTCTTACATGTTGAACCCAAATACCTGTACTTTTTACTTCTTACATGTTGAACACAACTACCTGTACTTTCTACTTCTCACATGTTGAACACTAATACCTGTACATTCTACTTCTTACATGTTGAACCCAAATACCTGTACTTTTTACTTCTTACATGTTGAACACAACTACCTGTACTTTCTACTTCTCACATGTTGAACACTAATACCTGTACTTTCTACTTCTCTCATGTTGAACACAAATACCTGTACTTTCTACTTCTTACATGTTGAACTCAAATACCTGTACTTTCTACTTCTTACATGTTGAACACAAATACCTGTACTTTCTACTTCTCACATGTTGAAACCAAATACCTGTACTTTCTACTTCTTACATGTTGAACCCAAATACCTGTACTTTCTACTTCTTACACGTTGAACCCAAATACCTGTACTTTCTACTTCTTACATGTTGAACCCAAATACCTGTACTTTCTACTTCTTACATGTTGAACACAAATACCTGTACTTTCTACTTCGTTCTTGTTGAACCCAAATACCTGTACTTTCTACTTCTTACATGTTGAACACAAATACCTGTACTTTCTACTTCTTACATGTTGAACACTAATACCTGTACTTTCTACTTCTTACATGTTGAACCCAAATACCTGTACTTTTTACTTCTTACATGTTGAACACAACTACCTGTACTTTCTACTTCTTACATGTTGAACACAAATACATGTACTTTCTACTTCTTACATGTTGAACACTAATACCTGTACTTTCTACTTCTTACATGTTGAACCCAAATACCTGTACTTTTTACTTCTTACATGTTGAACCCAAATACCTGTACTTTCTACTTCTCACATGTTGAACACTAATACCTGTACTTTCTACTTCTTACATGTTGAACACAAATACCTGTACTTTCTACTTCTCACATGTTGAACCCAAATACCTGTACTTTCTACTTCTCACATGTTGAACACAAATACCTGTACTTTCTACTTCTTACATGTTGAACACAAATACCTGTACTTTCTACTTCTCTCATGTTGAACACAAATACCTGTACTTTCTACTTCTCTCATGTTGAACACAAATACCTGTACTTTCTACTTCTTACATGTTGAACTCAAATACCTGTACTTTCTACTTCTCTCATGTTGAACACAAATACCTGTACTTTCTACTTCTTACATGTTGAACTCAAATACCTGTACTTTCTACTTCTCTCATGTTAAACACAAATACCTGTACTTTCTACTCCTCTCATTACTTCAGCTGGTTCCTTTAGTCTGAATGTGTGTTTGGTGGCGTGTTCACTGCCTTCTCTCTCTTGTGTTGACACTCTGTAGAAGGGCAGGTGATTTCCTGATTGCACAGGAGAGCCTCCTGACCTGATCAGGCTACTCTCTCTCAGAAAGCTCCCTACACAAGAGCCCTCACACAGAAAGAGCTGTGATTATAGTAAACGCTGTGCAGGGGAGGAACAGCTGCTTCCATCTGAAATCCATCAACACACCATTCATAATCTGGGGAAGAACCAGGAACTGCAAAGTGTAGAACATATGCAAAACGACGGGAAGTGAGAACTTTCTGATGACTCTCTGCTAAAACGGCTCCATTAGCTACTGCAAAGGGAGCGATGAATGAGGAAGGGGTGAAAGGGGAAGGAATAAAGGGTTTCAGGGATGTGGATGGGAAAGCAAGGGATGAGGAGACAAAGGGAGGAAGATGTAGGAAGGAACGGATGCATGGTGGAAGGATGTAGGGAAGAAGGGATGAAGGGATGAGGGGTGTGGGAAGGGAGGAATGAAGAGACAAAGGTAGGAAGGAGGAGGGTTGAAGGGAAGAAGGGAAGGGAAGATCAGTCAAAACACAAGAAGGACTTTACAGGAAATATCAAGAAGACTGAAGAACACCAAGGAGGCCAGAAGACAAGAGACCAATCAGGAGGAGGGATTGTCTTCTGGCCTCCTTGCTGTTCTTCAGTCTTCACTTGGTTTCCCTCCTCCTGATTGGTCTCTTGTCTTCTGGCCTCCTTGGTGTTTTTCAGTCTTCACTTGGTTTCCCTCCTCCTGATTGGTCTCTTGTCTTCTGGCCTCCTTGGTGTTTTTCAGTCTTCACTTGGTTTCCCTCCTCCTGATTGGTCTCTTGTCTTCTGGCCTCCTTGGTGTTCTTCAGTCTTCAGTTGTTTCCCTCCTCCTGATTGGTCTCTTGTCTTCTGGCCTCCTTGGTGTTCTTCAGTCTTCAGTTGTTTCCCTCCTCCTGATTGGTCTCTTGTCTTCTGGCCTCCTTGGTGTTCTTCAGTCTTCAGTTGTTTCCCTCCTCCTGATTGGTCTCTTGTCTTCTGGCCTCCTTGGTGTTCTTCAGTCTTCACTTGGCTTCCCTCCTAAAAAAAAAAGTTTGACTTTTTTCTAACCCTTTTTCTTTTTCCAATAATTTTTTTCTTCACTCAAACATCTGCGACCCACTCGAAACGGGTCCGCGACCAACTTTTGGGTCGTGACCCACCAGTTGAGAACCACTGTTGCACACCGCTCTATACTGCACATTTGTGGTCAAACTACAGAAAAGCAAGTTTACGGAAACTTCAAGTAGCTTATAATGATGCCATGAGAATATTGCTGAAGAGACCTCGATGGTCAGGGGTGCCCACACTTGTTTGGCTGGTGAGCTACTTTTGAAATGACCAGCTCTCCGAGGTCTACCAACCAAAAATAAAATCCCAAATTGCAAGGGTTGCTGAATAACACGTTTTATTTATACATGGGACAACTAGGCTGCAACAAACGACTCATTTGATAATCGATTAATCTATCGATTAATGAAACGATTAATCGACTATTCGGACTATTCCTGTATGCCTTGCACAATTTCTCAAAACGCTCTTATTTAGCCATCAACTTTTAGATTTAGCTTGAGGCTGTTTTAGGCATGTGGAAACTAACAATGAAGACAATAAAGATGAATACTTGATTCAAAAATACATATATTATTAAATTAACAAATTGTTTACAAAATTAACATTGCTTTTTATTTAAATAAAATAAATAATATTTCACATCAAAAGAAACAATGTTTTAACAAATCATATTAAATAATGTGATGACAGAACGGTAAACAGAATAGCTGAAACTTTAACAAACTAAATAACTCAGTTTCCTCTAATCATTAACCCGTGTTTGTATAATGTAGTTAACTCCGTGTGTTGCTGCTAGCATAGATAACACCTGACGTGGAAACGTTACTCGTGGATGGAGCTACAGAGCTGCTAGAAAGACAGTCCAACCCGGTGCATTCCTCCGTCTGGATGTGGAGCACTTTTGCTAAATGTTTAGACTCATTGCTCGTGTTACCGCCCTGACATGCTAAACACTTTTGGCAATGAGCATTGTCCACCTCAAGACGGGTAACATTTAACCACACCTTGGAGCGCTTCTCTCCGCCATTCCCTCCGTGTGTTGCTGCATGGAGCAGCTGCGTGTGTGTAAACTGCCCCGCCCCCTCGCACACAGACCGGAGAGAGAGATCTACTCTGATCTACTCACCCAAATACTGTGCAAGCTTTTATGATGACTTTACTGAACTGCTGTCTATAGTGTGTATTGACTTTGACCGTTTAGTCATTGTCGGTGATTTTAACATCCATGTTGACAACCCCCAGGACAGAAGAGCAAAAGAACTGTTTTGTGTTCTTGATAGCCATGGACTGACTCAGCATGTGACGGAGCCCACGCACAATAAGGGGCACACTCTGGACTTAATGATCTCAAAGGGTCTGAATATCTCTAAGGTTGTGGTGACTGATGTTGCGCTCTCTGATCATTCCTGTGTGTTCTTTGAGAGCTCTATTTCTGTTCACAAACATGTTGAGAAAGAGGTAACCACAAAGCGATATTTAACTGAAAATACCAGGGAAATGTTTACTCAGAATTTTTCTTCCACACTTGCACCTGCTAACATCTCAGTAAATGAGCTAGTAGATCATTTTAATTCAAACATTTAAAATGTTATAGATGCCATTGCTCCAACTAAGGTAAAGGAAGTGACTGGCAAGAAAATATCTCCATGGATAAAGGCCATGACCGTGAGAGCAGAAAAAAGAGAGTGTTGAAAAGCTGAACGCAGGTGGCGGAAAACAAATCTCCAGGTTCACTTTGAAATCTATAAAGAGAGACTTGGCCTTTATAATTTGGAATTGAAAAACGCACGACAATCGTTCTTCTCTGACATCATTACCAAAAACTAAAACAACGCACGTGCCTTGTTTGCTACCGTCGACAGACTAACTAACCCCCCAGTGTCCGTAGCCTCTGAACTTCTATCCACCAGGGCGTGCAATGAGTTTGCCTTCTTCACCGACAACATTCAGAAAATCAGACAAGCAGTCAGTGCCTCTGCATCAGGAACAGCAAATGTGTTGTCTCTGTGTCCACTTAACATCAATTCAAACACCATGACACAATTCCATCAGATTAATGATAAAAACCTAGAGGACATTATTCAACTTCTGAAGTCCTCCTCCTGCTGCCTTGATATTATTCCAACAGGATTTTTCAAAGATGTTTTTCGTTGCATGGCCTCAGATCTACTTCATATAGTAAACAAATCTCTTCACTCATGTATTTTTCCACAGGCCCTGAAAACTGCAGTCATTAAACCGCTCTTAAAAAAGAATAATCTAGATGCTTCAGTAATGAACAATTACAGGCCCACATCAAACCTGCCATTTCTAGGTAAAATCATTGAAAAAGTTGTTTTTCAACAGTATTAGTAACTTCTTGCATTTAAATAACTGTTTCGATGTGTTCCAGTCAGACTTTCGTCCAAACCACAGCACTGAGACTGCTCTTGTAAAGGTCTTCAATGACATCCACTTAAACACAGACAGTGGCAGAACTTCCGTGTTAGTATTATTAGATCTCAGTGCTGCGTTTGACACTGTTGACCACAGCATATTACTAGACCGACTGGAAAACTGGGTGGGACTTTCGGAAACAGTCCTAAATTGGTTTGAATCCTACTTAAAGGACAGAAACAACTTTGTTTCTATTGGTAAATACACATCTGAGTTGACAAATATGACATGTGGGGTTCCTCAAGGCTCCATCTTGGGGCCTCTTCTCTTTAACATCTACATGCTACCACTGGCTCAGATAATGAAAAACAACAAAATAAGTTACCATAGCTATGCAGATGACACACAAATGTACGTAACAGTTTCACCAGGAGACTATGCTCCAATTCAAACACTGAGTAAGTGCATTGAACAAATCAATGACTGGATGTGTCAGAACTTTCTCCAATTAAACAAAGATAAAACTGAGGTAATGGTTTTTGGAGCCAAGGCAGAACGTATAAAAGTTAGTGCTGAGCTTCAGTCTGCAATGTTCAAAACAACAGAGCCAGAACTCTAGGTGTAGTCATGGACTCTGACCTGAGTTTCAACAGCCACATTAAAACAGTTACTAAATCAGCCTACTATCACCTAAAGAACATATCAAGGATTAAAAGACTAATGTCACAGCAGGATTTGGAAAAACTTGTCCATGCTTTTATCTTCAGTAGACTGGACTACGGCAATGGTGTCTTCACAGGTCTCACTAAAACATCTATTAGGAAGCTGCAGCTGATTCAGAACGCCGCTGCTCGAGTCCTCACTGACACTAAGAAAGTGGATCACTCCTGTTCTGAAGTCTTTACACTGGTTCCTCACTGACACTAAGAAAGTGGATCACTCCTGTTCTGAAGTCTTTACACTGGTTCCTCACTGACACTAAGAAAGTGGATCACTCCTGTTCTGAAGTCTTTACACTGGTTCCTCACTAACACTAAGAAAGTGGATCACTCCTGTTCTGAAGTCTTTACACTGGTTCCTCACTGACACTAAGAAAGTGGATCACTCCTGTTCTGAAGTCTTTACACTGGCTTCCTGTGTGTCAAAGAATAGATTTCTAAATACTGCTGCTGGTTTATAAAGCTTTGAATGGTTTAGGCCCAAAATACATTTGTGACCTCCTGCTAAATGATGAACCTGTGTGTGTCCCCCCCCCTGCTGCTGTTCTGTGTGTGTGTGTGTGTGTGTGTGTGTGTGTGTGTGTGTGTGTGCTGCTGTTCTGTGTGTGTGTGTGTGTGTGTGTTTGTCTGCTGCTGTTCTGTGTGTGTGTGTGTGTGTGTGTGTGTATGTGTCCCTGCTGCTGTTCTGTGTGTGTCTGTGTGTGTGTGTGGGTGTGTGTCTGCTGCTGTTCTGTTCTGTGTGTGTGTGTGTGTGTGTGTGTGTGTGTGTGTCTGCTGCTGTTCTGTGTGTGTATGTTGCTGTTCTGTGTGTGTGTGTGTGTGTGTGTGTGTGTATGTTGCTGTTCTGTGTGTGTGTGTGTGTGTGTGTGTATGTGTGTGTGTGTGTGCTGTTCTCTCTGTGTGTGTGTGTGCTGTTCTGTGTGTGTGTGTGTGTGTGTGCTGTTCTGTGTGTGTGTGTGTGTGTGTGTGCTGTTCTGTGTGTGTGTGTGTGTGTGTGTGTGCTGTTCTCTGTGTGTGTGTGTGTGTGTTGTGTGTGTGTGTGTGTGTGCTGTTCTGTGTGTGTGTGTGTGTGTGTGTGTGTGCTGTTCTCTGTGTGTGTGTGTTTGTGGTGTGTGTGTGCTGTTCTGTGTTGTGTGTGTGTGTGTGTGTGTGTGTGTGTGTGTGTGTGTGTGTGTGTGTGTGTGTGTGTGTGTGTGTGTGTGTGTGTGTGTGTGTGTAGCAGCAGCAGAATCCTCTCTTCCTGGAAACCTATTGGAGCTTAAACGCAATTAAATGTAACATTTGCAGTTTAATCCAGCAGCGCAGTGACCGGCCTTTATTCTCCACATCTTCATCTTCCTCTTCCTCTCAGGCCTCTTCATCTTCCTCTTCCTCTCGGGCCTCTTCATCTTCATCTTCCTCTCAGGCCTCTTCATCTTCCTCTTCCTCTCAGGCCTCTTCATCTTCATCTTCCTCTTCCTCTCAGGCCTCTTCATCTTCATCTTCCTCTTCCTCTCGGGCCTCTTCATCTTCATCTTCCTCTTCCTCTCAGGCCTCTTCATCTTCATCTTCCTCTTCCTCTCGGGCCTCTTCATCTTCCTCTTCCTCTCAGGCCTCTTCATCTTCATCTTCCTCTTCCTCTCAGGCCTCTTCATCTTCCTCTTCCTCTCAGGCCTCTTCATCTTCATCTTCCTCTTCCTCTCAGGCCTCTTCCTCTTCCTCTCAGGCCTCTTCATCTTCATCGGGTTTCTTCCTGCTGAAATACAGAGAATCTGCGTTGGTCTCTGGTGGTGCGAACATAAACAATCTAAACAAAAAAGTTGCAAAGTAGGTAAAAAATATATGGATAATAATATTCATATATTTTTAAGAAACAATTTATAATTTAAAAGGATGCTAAAGTACTTACACCTAATGTAACTATACAAATAACCTTAACAGCTAAAAGACAAAAACACTAAGGACAATATGGCAAATTACTGTGAGCTATATTTAAACTACTGTGAGCTATATTTAAACTACTGTGAGCTATATTTAAACTGCAGTGAGTTATATTTAAACTACTGTGAGCTATATTTAAACTACTGTGAGCTATATTTAAACTACAGTGAGTTATATTTAAACTACAGTGAGTTATATTCGCAACATCCCCACACTCGATGCCTTCAAAGGGGCCCTCAAGACCCATCTGTTTGCCAAGGCTTTCGGCCCCTAAATCGATCTGTTGTTTTGTCTGTCTGACTTTTGTTTTGTTATGTTTGTTTTTGCCCTATTACTTGTAAAGCGACCTTGGGTCCCTTGAAAGGCGCTATATAAATCCAAGTTATTATTATTATTATTATTATTATTATATTTAAACTACAGTGAGTTATATTTAAACTACAGTGAGTTATATTTAAACTACAGTGAGTTCTACAGTAAGCTATATTTAAACTACAGTGAGTTATATTTAAACTACAGTGAGTTCTATTTAAACTACAGTGAGTTCTATTTAAACTACAGTGAGTTATATTTAAACTACAGTGAGTTATATTTAAACTACAGTGAGTTCTACAGTGAGCTATATTTAAACTACAGTGAGTTATATTTAAACTACGGTGAGTTCTACGGTGAGTTATATTTAAACTACAGTGAGTTCTACAGTGAGTTATATTTAAACTACGGTGAGCTATATTTAAACTACAGTGAGTTCTACAGTGAGTTATATTTAAACTACGGTGAGTTATATTTAAACTACGGTGAGTTGTATTTAAACTACAGTGAGTTATATTTAAACTACGGTGAGTTGTATTTAAACTACAGTGACTGTGGAGGCTTTTTTATACCAAGAAAATATCTCATTACTGAACGACTGATCACTTCAATCCTAGATTTAATATCAGATCATTATTAATAGAAACCCTGATATTTAAACATTTAAATAACTCATCTTCCTCATCTTCCTCTTCCTCTCCGTCTGCATTCCTCCTCTTGTTTTCTGCCTCCTCTGTAATGGCAATGCAATGTTCTCTCTACAGCTCATCAGCAGCAGCACTGTTTAATTGCATTAGCATAAGCGCAGCCTTGTGTGTGTGTGCGTGTGTGTGTGTGTGTGTGTGTGTTTGTGTGTGTTCTCTTAAGTACTGAAGCTCTTGGACATGATTCAAAAGTTGGTCGTGTTCATCCAGGAATGAACAAGTAGTCTTCTGACTGGGAGAGAGGAGGAGGAGGAGGATTTACAAACATCTCGACTTTTACCATGAAGCCTCTTCACAGTTTCTACCTGGTTCTCGAGGAGTTTCCTGTGACATCACATCATGGCTGACAGAAAGACAACATGGAGGAGTGGAGACAGAGAGACAACATGGAGAGAACTAGATTCAAGGAGGAAGCAGAGCTCCATCTTTTCTGAAAGCTGCTGTGTTGCACGTTAAACAACAGAACATATGACATGTGGGGTTCCTCAAGGCTCCATCCTGGGGCCACTTCTCTTTAACCAACAGAAAATATCAAAATTACAGTTTGAGAATCTCTGTGTCTTCGGGTGTATTCAATCCCAATGATGATGGTTAACACACACACACACACACACACACACACACACACACACACACACACACACACACACACACACACACCCTGATTGATCAAACCAACACACTGATTCTAAATGTTGTACACAGTGATTACAGATGAACTTCCTTGTTCAGTGTCACCTGACCGGTGTGCTCACTTCCTGTGCATTTCCCTTCAGTGTTTTATTGTCAGAGTTTCACGATCTACTGTAAATTTTCAACTTTGTGATGCAGTTTTAATTCTATTTTGAGATGTTTAAATTCTACTATTCTTTATTTCTTCTCTTACATGTGCAATGCCTTGTTTTGTTTTGTTGATTTGTATGCTTCTGGGATGCAAACATTTCACAATTTGGCATCAATAGAGTACCCTTTATTCTTATCTTATCTTATTGAGGAAGTATTACTCTTATTTCGGCTTCAGTTTATCCCTTGCTAAAGGACTGCTGGTCCTAATTGGTGGCATGTTGACTCTGGTTTGATATGAACTGTGTGAAGTTCACCAACTCTGAGAGGACTTTTTAGATGTATTCAAATATGCTAAACGTATTTCCAACCCTTAGGAAATGCACATAATCTCCAGACTGCAGTAGATCTGACTGAAGAAAGCCTCTCTCTCTCGCTCTCTGACTGAGGAGCGACTGGAGGTCGAGACTTCACGTGTTAGGAACATTTCAGATGTGTAAATGCATTAGTTAATTCGTCCGCCTGCATCGCGGATGAGAGCTGACGCTAATCAACGCTCTGCTATTTGGACTAATCTCCTGCAGATGAAAGAGGACGGAGATAAAGGGACAGAGGAGCTTTCAGAAGTCTAATCCCAATCCATTGTCCATCCGTTGGCATGTGTTTAGTCTCATCAACACGAGGTCCTCTTCCTCTTTCATTCCCAATCTTTAAGTCTTCCTCGTCTTCATCCTGCTCTCTGCCACATGTCATACTAATCCTCAGACTCCTGCTGAAAGATATTTAAAATACTTATCACTTCTTCATGCATTTGTATTCATGCTGGACTTCCTTTCTTGTGCTACCTAAACTTCACGCTCCTTTTCCCATGATGCAGCTCACATGGTAATCATTGAAGGAAAGGATGTCTACACTTCATCCATAAATACCATTCAGCATGCTTTATGCATCCTGAGGTGGAGGAAGAGCTTTATACTCAACTAAAAGAAGCAATATTGCATTGTAAAAGACTTCATCAGGCATCCAAATATACTTAGAGTAAAGACAGTAAAAGTACTGACTATGCAGAATGACAGGTAACAAATGAGTGTATTAGGATGATTGATGCATCTCATCATTACACCAGATCAGCAGGGAATTGGATAGATGTAGGGGAGAAGAAGAATAAAGCAGCACTACATAGAAATACTAAGTACTACAATACTTGAGTAAATGTACTTAGTTACTTTCCACCACTGCTTATACCATGCTGTCCTTTACCCATGATGCAGCAGAATATGCAGTCATTAGCCAAAGTCAGTGTGTTTCTAAGCCAATACTTCCTAATCAACATGCTAAAGAATCCTAGTGTTTAAAGGAAGTCAGAACGGAGATGAATGGAGTGTTGTATTCATGTTGATATGCTGTGCCTCGTCAACTGTGTTCAATGTTTGTCAAGTTTCAGTTTTATTCTTGTTTTATGTTTTTGTTTGGTTCCGGGGTTTTACTTTGATAGTCTGTCTTCCTCATGTGTTTGTTGCACATTTTCCCCGCTTCGTCTGTTTACCTGGTGATTGTTCGTCATTATTGTCTGCACCTGTTGATGTCTGTATATATAACAGTGGGGCAAAACAGTATTTAGTCAGCCACCAAGTGTGCAAGTTCTCCCACTTAAAAAGATGAGAGGCCTGTAATGTTCCTCCAAGCTACACTTCAACTCTGAGACAGAACGGGGGAAAGAATCCAGGAAATCACATTGTAGGATTTCTAATGAATGAATTGGTAAATTCCTCGGTAAGTATTTGGTCACCTCCAAACAAACAAGATGTCTGGCTCTCACAGACCTGTGACTTCTTCTTTAAGAGCCTCCTCTGTCCTCCACTCGTTAACTGTATTAATGGCACCTGTTTGAACTCGTTATCAGTATAAAAGACACCTGTCCACAACCTCAAACAGTCACACTCCAAACTCCACTATGGCCAAGACCAAAGAGCTGTCAAAGGACACCAGAAACTAAATGGTAGACCTGCACCAGGCTGGGAAGACTGCATCTGCAATAGGTAAGCAGCTTGGTGTGAAGAAATCAACTGTGGGAGCAAGTATTAGAAAATGGAAGACATACAAGACCACTGATAATCTCCCTCGATCTGGGGCTCCACGCAAGATCTCACCCCGTGGGGTCAAAGTGATCACAAGAACGGTGAGCACAGATCCCAGAACCACACGGGGGGACCGAGTCCATGACCTGCAGAGAGCTGGGACCAAAGTAACAAAGGCTACCATCAGTAACACACTACGCCGCCAGGGACTCAAACCCTGCAGTGCCAGACGTGTCCCCCTGCTTAAGCCAGGACATGTCCAGGCCCATCTGAAGTTTGCTAGAGAGCATTTAGATGATCCAGAAGAGGATTGGGAGAATGTCATATGGTCAGATGAAACCAAAATAGAACTTGTTGGTAAAAACTCAACTAGACGTGTTTGGAGGAGAAAGAATGCTGAGTCCAAAGAACACCATACCTACTGTGAGACATGGGGGGGGGGGAGACATCATGCTTTGGGGCTCTGCAAAGGGACCAGGACCACTGATCCGTGTAAAGGAAAGAATGAATGGGGCCATGTATCGTGAGATGTTGAGTGACAACCTCCTTCCATCAGCAAGGGCATTGAAGATGAAACGTGGCTGGGTCTTTCAGCATGACAATGATCCCAAACACACCGCCCGGGCAACGAAGGATTGGCTTCATAAGAAGCATTTCAAGGTCCTGGAGTGGCCTGGTCGCTCCTCCTCACTGGTCGCTCCTCCTCACTGGTTGCTCCTCCTCACTGGTCGCTCCTCCTCACTGGTCTCTCCTCCTCACTGGTCCCTCCTCACTGGTCGCTCCTCCTCACTGGTCGCTCCTCCTCACTGGTCTCTCCTCCTCACTTGTCTCTCCTCCTCACTGGTCGCTCCTCCTCACTGGTCTCTCCTCCTCACTTGTCGCTCCTCCTCACTGGTCGCTCCTCCTCACTGGTCGCTCCTCCTCACTGGTCGCTCCTCCTCACTTGTCGCTCCTGCTCACTGGTCTCTCCTCCTCACTTGTCTCTCCTCCTCACTGGTCTCTCCTCCTCACTGGTCTCTCCTCCTCACTGGTCGCTCCTCCTCACTGGTCGCTCCTCCTCACTGGTCGCTCCTCCTCACTGGTCGCTCCTCCTCACTTGTCGCTCCTGCTCACTGGTCTCTCTTCCTCACTTGTCTCTCCTCCTCACTGGTCGCTCCTCCTCACTGGTCGCTCCTCCTCACTTCTCGCTCCTCCTCACTGGTCGCTCCTCCTCACTTGTCGCTCCTGCTCACTGGTCTCTCCTCCTCACTTGTCTCTCCTTCTCACTGGTCGCTCCTCCTCACTGGTCGCTCTTGCTCCTCCTCACTGGTCGCTCTTGCTCCTCCTCACTTGTCGCTCCTCCTCACTTGTCGCTCCTCCTCACTGGTCGCTCCTCCTCACTTGTCGCTCCTGCTCACTGGTCTCTCCTCCTCACTTGTCTCTCCTCCTCACTGGTCGCTCCTCCTCACTTGTCGCTCCTCCTCCTCACTGGTCGCTCCTCCTCACTGGTCGCTCCTCCTCACTGGTCGCTCCTCCTCACTTGTCGCTCCTGCTCACTGGTCTCTCCTCCTCACTTGTCTCTCCTCCTCACTGGTCGCTCCTCCTCACTGGTCTCTCCTCCTCACTTGTCTCTCCTCCTCACTTGTCGCTCCTCCTCACTGGTTGCTCCTCCTCACTGGTTGCTCCTCCTCACTGGTCTCTCCTCCTGACTTGTCTCTCCTCCTCACTGGTCGCTCCTCCTCACTGGTCGCTCTTGCTCCTCCTCACTGGTCGCTCCTCCTCACTTGTCGCTCCTCCTCACTGGTTGTTCCTCCTCACTGGTCGCTCCTGCTCACTGGTCTCTCCTCCTCACTTGTCTCTCCTCCTCACTGGTCGCTCCTCCTCACTGGTCTCTCCTCCTCACTTGTCTCTCCTCCTCACTTGTCGCTCCTCCTCACTGGTTGCTCCTCCTCACTGGTTGCTCCTCCTCACTGGTCTCTCCTCCTGACTTGTCTCTCCTCCTCACTGGTCGCTCCTCCTCACTGGTCGCTCTTGCTCCTCCTCACTGGTCGCTCCTCCTCACTTGTCTCTCCTCCTCACTGGTCGTTCCTCCTCACTGGTCGCTCCTGCTCACTGGTCTCTCCTCCTCACTGGTCGCTCCTCCTCACTGGTCGCTCTTGCTCACTGGTCTCTCCTCCTCACTTGTCGCTCCTCCTCACTGGTCGCTCCTCCTCACTGGTCTCTCCTCCTCACTTGTTGCTCCTCCTCACTGGTCGCTCCTCCTCACTTGTCTCTCCTGCTCACTGGTCTCTCCTCCTCACTGGTCGCTCCTCCTCACTGGTCGCTCTTGCTCCTCCTCACTGGTCGCTCCTCCTCACTGGTCGTTCCTCCTCACTGGTCGCTCCTGCTCACTGGTCTCTCCTCCTCACTGGTCGCTCCTCCTCACTGGTCGCTCTTGCTCACTGGTCTCTCCTCCTCACTTGTCGCTCCTCCTCACTGGTCGCTCCTCCTCACTGGTCTCTCCTCCTCACTTGTTGCTCCTCCTCACTGGTCGCTCCTCCTCACTTGTCTCTCCTGCTCACTGGTCTCTCCTCCTCACTGGTCGCTCCTCCTCACTGGTCGCTCCTCCTCACTGGTCGCTCCTCCTCACTTGTCTCTCCTGCTCACTGGTCTCTCCTCCTCACTTGTCGCTCCTCCTCACTTGTCTCTCCTGCTCACTGGTCTCTCCTCCTCACTTGTCGCTCCTCCTCACTGGTCGCTCCTCCTCACTGGTCGCTCCTCCTCACTGGTCGCTCCTCCTCACTTGTCGCTCCTGCTCACTGGTCTCTCCTCCTCACTGGTCTCTCCTCCTCACTGGTCTCTCCTCCTCACTTGTTGCTCCTCCTCACTGGTCGCTCCTCCTCACTTGTCTCTCCTGCTCACTGGTCTCTCCTCCTCACTTGTCGCTCCTCCTCACTGGTCGCTCCTCCTCACTGGTCGTTCCTCCTCACTGGTCGCTCCTGCTCACTGGTCTCTCCTCCTCACTTGTCTCTCCTCCTCACTGGTCGCTCCTCCTCACTGGTCTCTCCTCCTCACTTGTCTCTCCTCCTCACTTGTCGCTCCTCCTCACTGGTTGCTCCTCCTCACTGGTTGCTCCTCCTCACTGGTCTCTCCTCCTGACTTGTCTCTCCTCCTCACTGGTCGCTCCTCCTCACTGGTCGCTCTTGCTCCTCCTCACTGGTCGCTCCTCCTCACTTGTCTCTCCTCCTCACTGGTCGTTCCTCCTCACTGGTCGCTCCTGCTCACTGGTCTCTCCTCCTCACTGGTCGCTCCTCCTCACTGGTCGCTCTTGCTCACTGGTCTCTCCTCCTCACTTGTCGCTCCTCCTCACTGGTCGCTCCTCCTCACTGGTCTCTCCTCCTCACTTGTTGCTCCTCCTCACTGGTCGCTCCTCCTCACTTGTCTCTCCTGCTCACTGGTCTCTCCTCCTCACTGGTCGCTCCTCCTCACTGGTCGCTCCTCCTCACTGGTCGCTCCTCCTCACTTGTCTCTCCTGCTCACTGGTCTCTCCTCCTCACTTGTCGCTCCTCCTCACTTGTCTCTCCTGCTCACTGGTCTCTCCTCCTCACTTGTCGCTCCTCCTCACTGGTCGCTCCTCCTCACTGGTCGCTCCTCCTCACTGGTCGCTCCTCCTCACTTGTCGCTCCTGCTCACTGGTCTCTCCTCCTCACTGGTCTCTCCTCCTCACTGGTCTCTCCTCCTCACTTGTTGCTCCTCCTCACTGGTCGCTCCTCCTCACTTGTCTCTCCTGCTCACTGGTCTCTCCTCCTCACTTGTCGCTCCTCCTCACTGGTCGCTCCTCCTCACTGGTCGCTCCTCCTCACTGGTCGCTCCTCCTCACTTGTCTCTCCTCCTCACTTGTCGCTCCTCCTCACTGGTCTCTCCTCCTCACTTGTCGCTCCTCCTCACTGGTCGCTCCTCCTCACTGGTCGCTCTTGCTCACTGGTCTCTCCTCTCTCTCTGTCTCTGTCTGTCCTTTCTCTTCCTTACCAAAGCTGAGCTTCGACTGACGTAGTCTTTTCATTATATCTGAGTCAGTCTAAAAATAAAACAATACAATGTTATATCTTCAATGTTTTACTCAAATTGAAAAGAAAGAAAAGCATTACAACGTTTGTTAAAAGGTAATCCTTCTGACATTGGATGAATGTAATTAATTTAGCTCTCTAGCTAGTTTATTCACGCAATGTAAACCAAAGTATAGCCTGTAGCTGCAATATGTGTGGATGTTGTCGGACATCCACTGACTAACGTAGAGCGTTCACACAGGACCTGCTGGTCCTATGATGTCCTGATGAACAGGAACACAAGCAGCCCGCTGGACTCAGGTCTCTAGATACATCATCACTCCTTCGCTGATCCGCTTCAAGTCCGGGCTGCGGTGGTTTGTTGATACATATCGTCTTCTTCTGTTTGCTTTAACAGAGGCTACGTAGTTATGCAGCGCCCCCATCGTCAGTAAATGGAAGTACTACAAAGAACCCCGTTTAGTGCAATTATTTCACAAGTTTTGTTATACACACAGCTCAGAAAAAATTACCGAGGTCCGGATCTCGGTGACCTCAATGGTGGATACGGCCATGTATATATATGTTTTTTGGAAACACAGCATTATTGTATCTTGTATCAACAAAATAAAGTAAATACTCCTTTGTGCTTGAATCCTGTGCTTTTGGGTCCGCACTTTGTACGTCCGTACCAGAATATTTAAAGTGAGGACAGAGTAAATCCAGTAGTTCTTCACTTCCTGTCAGAGAAGCTTCTCTCAGAGGATCCAACAACTGTAATCCTGCTGCAGACGGCTTGCTTCACACTGATCTGATCATTAGTATTCATGCTGGATTATTCTAATCAACGCCTCTCTTCTTCTCTCAGATACTGAGACCATCTCCGTCATGTGCTGTAATCCTGCTGCTCTTCAGATAATGCAACACTAATCTGTGCTGCCATCCATTTGTATTCATAATGACTGAGCTAATCAATGCTTTCTCCAAACACATCTGCTTGTAACGAGGAAACAGGAAGGGATTAACGCCTCTGGAGTCTGTTTGAATTTACAAAGACTGTAAAGGGAAACACTCTGGCGCCCTAAAGTTAGTTTGTGCATAACTGAAAGAAGCAATATTGTAAACGTCCTGCATTCAAAACACTAATTTACTAAGAATTAAAAACTGCTGGCGTCCAATTATACTTAAAGTACAGACAGTAAAAGTACTGGTTCTGCAGAATCACAGATAGTAAATGGGTGTATAATGATGATTGATGCATGCATGTGTTCATCACAGCTGGTACAGGTGGAGCTCATTTTCATGACTTTATAAACTGCTGCTGGATATCTAAACCTGTCACTATTAGTGGAGAACAAGTTCAATATTAGCTTTAAAAAAGTAGAAGTACTTCTTTCTCCATCCCAACTAACACAGTGTCCACATTAAAAACTGGGTCCAAATCACCCAAAATGAGCACATAGAGAGGTGACTTCTGTAGTGGTCCCTGAAGGCAGCATGATGACACACTGAAGGACCACCGAGACCTTAAAGCAGATTGAGTTTTAGAGATGTTCTCTTCCTTCCCTCAGTTCTCTCTGAAGCAGTCGAGGCGTAAACTGTCTGAAATTGATTTGCATTCAGAACAAACAGAGCTCCTTATCAGCAGGCAGAGTTTAACAGAGGACACGGGAGGGGGGGGGGTGAGTCTCTTGATATGACAATTGTTACGGAAATCTTAGACCTAGTCAATACTGTGGAGATATACAAATCAGAATGATCAAACAATAAACTGGTGAAACAAAACGGAGTTGTCTTTCTGGTTCTTTATTCGAGGCCTCGAAGGTTCAGGTCTCACAGAGTATTCTGGAAGAGTGCACACAGAGGCAAGTGTGTGTGTAGGTTTTATAGGATCTGGACAGTTCAACAACACTTCGTCACCCGTCTCTGTGGCAGGGCTGTATGGAGAGATAAGCTACGCCTGCTTTCCAGAGGAACAGAAACTGTACATTGCTAATATAGTAAATCAGGAACTGGTTAAAGACAGGAATGTGTTAAAGACAGTTAGAAGTGAGGAAAGCAGGAACTCGTTGTGGACACAACCCTGAAGAAATCAGGTTTCATAGAGCCAAACATTTCAAGTGCTACTCAGCTGGCTTTAGAGAAGCCAGTCCTTTGTTAGTATATAAGTGCATAAGTGTGTGTGGTACTGCTTGTTTTTAACAGTGTAATACAGTTATTCAAAATGTTAGAGTTCCTTATTTTTAAACTGAAACTTGCTGCTGTTCAAAATAAATAACAAACCTGGAATTATGCATTTGGGACTTTTTTTGGCTTTTTCTTGTTGTACCGAACCCGTACCGAACTGTGACCCCCAAACCGAGGTACGTACCGAACCGTGAATTCTGTGAACCGTTACACCCCTAGTAATAAGGGTATTATACCTAGAGTTCTGTGCTAAGTGCTCATTTAGACGCTTCTTGTGAGACTTGTGTTTTGTTTCGGTAAAACTGGTTCATATCGTCAGTTAGCTGAGTTTCTTCCCGTTAATCGAGTATGACACATTCATAGGATTATGTTAAGAAGCCCTGAGACACCGTTTCGTGAAACAGAAAACGGGGGCTCCGGGTTGAACAGGTTAAATACGGTTTATTACGGTGATAACTATTTATGTAAATAAGTAGATCGTAAGATGCAAACAGATGAATGTTTATGGACGTTCTTTACAGAGTTCAGGTGTTTAACAGTCTGATGGCCTGTGGCATGAAACTGTCTTTAAACCCAACTAAACAACTAGACATGTAATGCTAATTCACATGTTAATATGTGATAGACAGCAGCTGATTGTAAACACATGAAGTGTGTAACAGAAGCATGGACTCTGTGTTGCAGATGAACAGTCGGACCGACTGTATTTATCCAGGTAAACAACAGGAGATCTGAAGATATTCTATTTTCCATACGTCAGTGAGTCTTGTTTCGCAGTTTGACCTACAGAAGTCTCTCAGTTACTCTTTTTTGTTTTAAATATCCTGACTGACAGCAGCTTTCTTTAAGGCTAAATTGTTTCTTAATTATTTCTTACTTATTTTGTATTATCCTTATATATTTCCTTTTCTTTCCTACTTTGCAATTCATTTGTTTAGATTGTTTCAGTTCGCACCACCAGAGACCAAAGCAGATTCTCTGTACGTGTAAACGCACCTGGAAATGAACCATATTGTGAGAACTGATTCGACATATTGACATATTTTCAAACTAAATGTGTTACTTCTTTATTAAATTGTTAAAGTGATTGCAGGGTTTGAATCAGGACTGATTTAGTGGTGTTTTAATGGTTCCCCCCAAACACAACCTTGGGCTGCATAACAACAAACAACAGTCAGACAAAATGACTGAGGAACACAAGCTTTATCAAACAAGGACACACACAGAGACGGAACATGAGGTGGGGACATGTATCTTCTTCTTTCTGACTTCCTGCAGAGACAAAAGCTCCTTACCTTCACAGCCAGTCTAACATCACACAGGTGTATTCATATACCTATGATCTCTGTAATGAACATATCGCTCACAACAAGCAGCTGAAGACACAGCAGAGAGAGCGTCTTGTTTGATGCACACAGAGAGGAGTGTTTCAGACATTCAAAGGAACCGCTCTTTGATTGGGGACAAATGTTTGTTGCTGTGAGAAACAAACAGCTGATGAAACCTCACCTCTGAGTTTCACACCTGTTCTCCACGGGGCCCTTGGGATCCTCTTCGGGTTTATTCAGTCACAAACAGAAAACATGGATTTCAAGAAACCTCAAAAGTTCATGAAGCTGTGCAGGCTTGTCCCTTCCTGTCCCGACCCCCCTCTCGCTGCAGCTCAGCAGGTCTTTGGCGGTTCAGTTTTTAGTAATCTGGCACTATTTCCCCGTGGCTCCCCCACAGCCCCGCTCAGAGGCTGTGGGGGAGCCACGGCCTCTGAGCGGGGCTGTGGCTCCCCCACAGCCCCGCTCAGAGGCCTCCACCACAGCTCAGCCACATGTTCCGTGGCTCCCCCACAGCCCCGCTCAGAGGCCTCCACCACGGCTCAGCCACATGGTTCTATTCACACCACTTGTTTATCGTGCAAACCCCTCTCTCATTAGTTCCTGTTGGCCAATCAGACGGTCTCCAACCTAGAAACATTTAGAAACAGGTCCTATTGAGCCGTAGTGTTGGCAGAGGGGGGGCCGTGCTGTCTCTTTCCAAACCGGATGAGACGTACAAGCTGTAACTCTGAAGGTGTTAAAGAGCAGCTGGTTCCAGTTTGTCCCAGAGAGGTCCCACTGACCAGGAGGTGGTCTCGAGAGGAGGATCAGTTTCTGTTCCTCTCATGGACTGCACCTTCAACAGCCTATGGATGACCCTGCCATTAACACCAGGACATGTTTGTGTCCCATTGAGTCAGAGGGTTCAGGTAGTGAGGAACCCTTAGTGAGGAACCCTTAGTGAGGAACGCTTAGTGAGGAACCCTTAGTGAGGAACGCTTAGTGAGGAACCCTTAGTGAGGAACGCTTAGTGAGGAACGCTTAGTGAGGAAAGCCTAGTGAGGAACCCTTAGTGAGGAACGCTTAGTGAGGAACGCTTAGTGAGGAACGCTTAGTGAGGAACGCCTAGTGAGGAACGCCTAGTGAGGAACGCCTAGTGAGGAACGCTTAGTGAGGAACCCTTAGTGAGGAACGCCTAGTGAGGAACGCTTAGTGAGGAACCCTTAGTGAGGAACGCCTAGTGAGGAACGCTTAGTGAGGAACGCCTAGTGAGGAACGCTTAGTGAGGAACCCTTAGTGAGGAACGCTTAGTGAGGAACGCTTAGTGAGGAACCCTTAGTGAGGAACCCTTAGTGAGGAACCCTTAGTGAGGAACGCTTAGTGAGGAATGCTTAGTGAGGAACCCTTAGTGAGGAACGCTTAGTGAGGAACCCTTAGTGAGGAACCCTTAGTGAGGAACGCTTAGTGAGGAACCCTTAGTGAGGAACGCTTAGTGAGGAACCCTTAGTGAGGAACCCTTAGTGAGGAACGCTTAGTGAGGAACCCTTAGTGAGGAACGCTTAGTGAGGAACGCTTAGTGAGGAACGCCTAGTGAGGAACCCTTAGTGAGGAACGCTAGTGAGGAACCCTTAGTGAGGAACGCTTAGTGAGGAACGCTTAGTGAGGAACGCTTAGTGAGGAACGCCTAGTGAGGAACGCTTAGTGAGGAACGCCTAGTGAGGAACGCTTAGTGAGGAACCCTTAGTGAGGAACGCCTAGTGAGGAACGCTTAGTGAGGAACCCTTAGTGAGGAACGCCTAGTGAGGAACGCTTAGTGAGGAACGCCTAGTGAGGAACGCTTAGTGAGGAACCCTTAGTGAGGAACGCTTAGTGAGGAACGCTTAGTGAGGAACCCTTAGTGAGGAACCCTTAGTGAGGAACCCTTAGTGAGGAACACTTAGTGAGGAATGCTTAGTGAGGAACCCTTAGTGAGGAACGCTTAGTGAGGAACCCTTAGTGAGGAACGCTTAGTGAGGAACGCCTAGTGAGGAAGCTTAGTGAGGAACGCTTAGTGAGGAACGCTTAGTGAGGAACGCCTAGTGAGGAACGCCTAGTGAGGAACCCTTAGTGAGGAACGCTTAGTGAGGAACGCCTAGTGAGGAACCCTTAGTGAGGAACGCTTAGTGAGGAACGCTTAGTGAGGAACGCCTAGTGAGGAACCCTTAGTGAGGAACGCTTAGTGAGGAACGCTTAGTGAGGAACGCTTAGTGAGGAACGCCTAGTGAGGAAGCTTAGTGAGGAACGCCTAGTGAGGAACCCTTAGTGAGGAACGCTTAGTGAGGAACGCCTAGTGAGGAACCCTTAGTGAGGAACCCTTAGTGAGGAACCCTTAGTGAGGAACGCTTAGTGAGGAACGCTTAGTGAGGAACGCCTAGTGAGGAACGCCTAGTGAGGAACGCTTAGTGAGGAACGCCTAGTAAGGAACCCTTGGTGAGGAACCCTTAGTGAGGAACGCCTAGTGAGGAACCTTTGGTGAGGAACCCTTAGTGAGGAACGCTTAGTGAGGAACGCCTGGTGAGGAACGCCTAGTGAGGAACGCCTAGTGAGGAACGCTTAGTGAGGAACCCTTAGTGAGGAACCCTTGGTGAGGAACCCTTAGTGAGGAACCCTTAGTGAGGAACCCTTAGTGAGGAACGCTTAGTGAGGAACGCTTAGTGAGGAACGCCTAGTGAGGAACGCCTAGTGAGGAACGCTTAGTGAGGAACGCCTAGTAAGGAACCCTTGGTGAGGAACCCTTAGTGAGGAACGCCTAGTGAGGAACCTTTGGTGAGGAACCCTTAGTGAGGAACGCGTAGTGAGGAACGCTTAGTGAGGAACGCCTAGTGAGGAACCCTTAGTGAGGAACCCTTAGTGAGGAACCCTTAGTGAGGAACACTTAGTGAGGAAACCTTAGGTAGGAACGCTTAGTGAGGAAGCTTAGTGAGGAGCCCTTAGTGAGGAACCCTTAGTGAGGAACGCTTAGTGAGGAACCCTTAGTGAGGAACCCTTAGTGAGGATTGCTTAGTGAGGAACACTTAGTGAGGAACCCTTAGTGAGGAACCCTTGGTGAGGAACCCTTAGTGAGGAACGCTTAGTGAGGAACCCTTAGTGAGGAACCCTTGGTGAGGAACCCTTAGTGGGGAACGCATAGTGAGGAACGCCTAGTGAGGAACACTTAGTGAGGAACCCTTAGTGAGGAACCCTTAGTGGGGAACGCTTAGTGGGGAACGCTCAGTGAGGAACCCTTAGTGAGGAACCCTTAGTGAGGAACGCTTAGTGAGGAACCCTTAGTGGGGAACCCTTAGTGAGGAACACTTAGTGAGGAACCCTTAGTGAGGAACACTTAGTGAGGAACCCTTAGGTAGGAACGCTTAGTGAGGAACGCTTAGTGAGGAACCCTTAGTGAGGAACGCTTAGTGAGGAATGCCTAGTGAGGAACGCTTAGTGAGGAACCCTTAGTGAGGAACGCTTAGTGAGGAACCCTTGGTGAGAAACCCTTGGTGAGGAACGCTTAGTGAGGAACACTTAGTGAGGAACCCTTAGGTAGGAACGCTTAGTGAGGAACGCTTAGTGAGGAACCCTTAGTGAGGAACGCTTAGTGAGGAATGCCTAGTGAGGAACGCTTAGTGAGGAACCCTTAGTGAGGAACGCTTAGTGAGGAACCCTTGGTGAGAAACCCTTGGTGAGGAACGCTTAGTGAGGAACGCTTAGTGAGGAACGCTTAGTGAGGAACCCTTAGTGAGGAACCCTTAGTGAGGAACGCTTAGTGAGGAACGCTTAGTGAGGAACGCTTAGTGAGGAATCCTTAGTGAGGAACCCTTAGTGAGGAACGCTTAGTGAGGAACCCTTAGTGAGGAACGCTTAGTGAGGAACCCTTAGTGAGGAACCCTTAGTGAGGAACGTTTAGTGAGGAACCCTTAGTGAGGAACCCTTAGTGAGGAACGCTTAGTGAGGAACGCTTAGTGAGGAACACTTAGTGAGGAACACTTAGTGAGGAACCCATAGTGAGGAACACTTAGTGAGGAACACTTAGTGAGGAACACTTAGTGAGGAACCCTTAGTGAGGAACCCTTAGTGAGGAACGCTTAGTGAGGAACCCTTAGTGGGGAACGCTTAGTGGGGAACCCTTAGTGAGGAACCCTTAGTGAGGAACACTTAGTGAGGAACACTTAGTGAGGAACCCTTAGTGAGGAACGCTTAGTGAGGAACACTTAGTGAGGAACACTTAGTGAGGAACCCTTAGTGAGGAACCCTTAGTGAGGAACGCTTAGTGAGGAACCCTTAGTGGGGAACGCTTAGTGGGGAACCCTTAGTGAGGAACCCTTAGTGAGGAACGCTTAGTGAGGAACCCTTAGTGAGGAACCCTTAGTGAGGAACACTTAGTGAGGGACGCTTAGTGAGGAACCCTTAGTGAGGAACCCTTAGTGAGGAACCCTTAGTGAGGAACTCTTAGTGGGGAACCCTTAGTGAGGAACACTTAGTGAGGAACCCTTATTGAGGAACCCTTAGTGCGGAACCCTTAGTGAGGAACGCTTAGTGAGGAACGCTTAGTGAGGAACCCTTAGTGAGGAACGCTTAGTGAGGAACCCTAAGTGAGGAACGCTTAGTGAGGAACCCTAAGTGAGGAACGCTTAGTGAGGAACCCTTAGTGAGGAACGCTTAGTGAGGAACGCCTAGTGAGGAACCCTTAGTGAGGAACGCTTAGTGAGGAAAGCTTAGTGAGGAACGCTTAGTGAGGAACGCTTAGTGACGAACGCTTAGTGAGGAACCCTTAGTGAGGAACGCTTAGTGAGGAACGCCTAGTGAGGAACCCTTAGTGAGGAACGCTTAGTGAGGAACGCTTAGTGAAGAACGCTTAGTGAGGAACCCTTAGTGAGGAACCCTTAGTGAGGAACGCTTAGTGAGGAACCCTAAGTGAGGAACGCTTAGTGACGAACGCCTAGTGAGGAACGCTTAGTGAGGAACGCTTAGTGAGGAACCCTTAGTGAGGAACGCTTAGTGAGGAATGCCTAGTGAGGAACGCTTAGTGAGGAACCCTTAGTGAGGAACCCTTAGTGAGGAACGCTTAGTGAGGAACGCTTAGTGAGGAATGCTTAGTCAGGAACGCTTAGTGAGGAACCCTTAGTGAGGAACCCTTAGTGAGGAACGCTTAGTGAGGAACCCTTAGTGAGGAACGCTTAGTGAGGAACCCTTAGTGAGGAGCCCTTAGTGAGGAACACTTAGCGAGGAACCGTAAGTGAGGAACGCTTAGTGAGGAACGCCTAGCGAGGAACGCTTAGCGCGGAACCCTTAGTGAGGAACGCTTAGTGAGGAACGCCTAGTGAGGAACGCTTGGTGAGGAACCCTTAGTGAGTAACCCTTAGTGAGTAACCCTTAGTGAGGAACGCTTAGTGAGGAACGCTTGGTGAGGAACCCTTCGTGAGGAACCCTTGGTGATGAACGCTTAGTGAGGAAGGCTTAGTGAAGAACGCTTAATGAGGAAAGCCTAGTGAGGAACGCCTAGTGTGGAACGCCTGGTGAGGAACCCTTGGTGAGGAACCCTTGGTGAGGAACCCTTAGTGAGGAATGCTTAGTCAGGAACGCTTAGTAAAGGAACGCTTAGTGAGGAACGCTTAGTGAGGAACGATTAGTGAGGAACGCTTAGTGAGGAACTCTTGGTGAGGAACCCTTGGTGAGGAACGCTTAGTGAGGAACGCTTAGTGAGGAACGCTTAGTGAGGAACCCTTAATGAGGAACCTTTAGTGAGGAACGCTTAGTGAGGAACCCTTAATGAGGAACCCTTAGTGAGGAACCCTTAATGAGGAACCCTTAGTGAGGAACGCTTAGTTAAGAACGCTTAGTGAGGAACACTTAGTGAGGAACCCTTAATGAGGAACACTTAGTTAAGAACCCTTAGTGAGAAACCCTTAGTGAGGAACCCTTAATGAGGAACGCTTAGTGAGGAACGCTTAGTGAGGAACGCCTAGTTAGGAACCCTTAGTGAGGATCCCTTAGTGAAGAACCCTTAGTGAGGAACCCTTAGTGAGGAAAGCTTAGTTAGAAACGCCTAGTTAGGAACGCTTAGTGGGGAACGCCTAGTAAGGAACCCTTAGTGAGGAACGCTTAGTGAGGAACCCTTAGTGAGCAACGCTTAGTGAGGAACCATTAGTGAGGAACGCTTAGTGAGGAACCCTTAGTGAGAAACCCTTAGTGAGGAACGCTTAGTGAGGAACCCTTAGTGAGGAACGCTTAGTGAGGAACGCTTAGTTAGGAACGCTTAGTGAGGAACGCGTAGTTAGGAACCCTTAGTGAGGAACCCTTAGTGAGGAACGCGTAGTTAGGAACCCTTAGTGAGGGCTGATGATGTTCATAATGCAACGTTTATTTATTATGGAGGCCTAAAGGTTTAAACGTGCTACATCAGATGAACAGAAGAAGCTGAAAAAGACAACAAGGTGTGAAGAAATTACAAAAACAAAACAGAAATACTTTCATTACCATACATTATAACCATTTGCATATTTCTAGGAACTGTGAATCCTTATTTATATCAAATCATTATAACTGAGTGTGTAAGAAGATTTCAGACACTTTAAAGTTAGGTTTTTAGAGTAGGGTCTCCTCAATAACACATGAGATGGGAGGTCATCGCACAGGCCATAAGACTGTTGAACACCTGCACACACCTGAACACACCTGAACACACCTGAACTAAGACTGTTGAACACCTGCACTTTTGAAAGAACATCCATAATTCATTTATTTTTTTTATTTTATAAAGGCGCCTTTCAAGGCTCTCAAGGTCGCCGTACAGACACTTAAAAAACAAGATACACAATACATAACACCAGCATAATCGACATAAACAAGACAATGCAGTAAATAAATAGATCAGATAACCAAATAAATAAAAAACAGGATGTGTGATGGATAGTGATCAGGGTGGATATGCGAGTGTGAACAGATATGTTTTGAGGCGTGATTTGAAAATGGGGAGAGAGTCAGAGTTGCGGATGTCAGGTGGGAGGGAGTTCCAGAGGCGAGGTGCAGAGCGGCTGAAGGCTCTAGACCCCATGGTGGTTAAACGGAAGGGGGGTGCAGTGAGGCTGAGGGAAGCAGAAGATCTGAGTGTGCGGATGGGTGTGTTGATGTGCAGGAGGTCGGAGAGGTACAGAAGAGTGAGGGTATGGATGGCCTTAAAGGCGAGGAGCAGAATCTTAAAAATGATACGGGATTTGACGGGGAGCCAGTGAAGCTGCTGAAGAACAGGAGTGATGTGGTTAATGGAGGGGGTTCTGGTGATGATGCGGGCGGCAGAGTTCTGAACCAGTTGAAGTCTGTGGATGGATTTGAGAGGGAGACCAAAAAGAAGGGAGTTGCAGTAGTCGATGCGGGAAGTGACCAGGGTGTGAACAAGAATGGCGGTGGTCTTAGGGTTAAGGGACGGGCGGAGGCGGTTGATGTTGCGTAGATGGAAATAGGCAGACCGAGTGATATTACTGATGTGAGATTTGAATGAAAGTGTGCCGTCGAGGATGACACCCAGACTCTTAACCTGAGGGGAGGGGGAGACTGAAGAGTTGTCTATAATAATGGAGAAACTGTCAGGTTTGGTTAGGGTGGATTTTGTGCCAATGAGGAGAACCTCGGTTTTACTGTCGTTAAGTTTGAGAAAGTTAGAGGAGAACCAGGATTTGATGTCCTGTAAGCAGTCAGACAGGGAGGATGGAGGGAGGATGGCGGTTGGTTTGGAGGACAAGTAGAGCTGGGTGTCATCCGCGTAGCAATGAAAGTGGATGTTGTGTTTACGGAAGATATTGCCAAGAGGAAGTAAATAGATAATAAAAAGAAGAGGCCCCAGGACAGAGCCCTGGGGAACACCGGTCGTGACTGGAAGTGGCTGTGATTTGAAGGTTTTGAGTTGGATGAACTGAGTGCGGCCAGAGAGATATGATTTAAACCAGAGGAGGGGTGTGTCACATTCATCTGTTTGAAATGTATATATATCAATATTCCAATGACTTGTATATAGACTATTCTGCACTATTTCTATTATATTCTATATTGTATTTACTTGCACTATTATCTGTGTCATTGTGTTGCTCCGTTGGAGGAGCCTGTGAGCTAAGATGTTCATCATAACACTGTAGCTATGTACAAATGACAATAAAAGCCTTGAAACTTGAAACATGGTATTCGTTTTATCGTCTCCATTCAAGCAGTTGTGATGTCCTTTAACGTGGGAAGCTTCCATCGATTTCTGGTCTAATGGTTGAGAGAGGAGTCGAGGAAGGACTCTGGGATAAAAACGGAGGTTTGGCCCAGATCATATTTCCACTCTCCAAACACTGCAGGACAATAATCTGTTCTGTGGTGTTTTCTACGCTCTGACCCATATAGGAAGAACACTGGGATCTGAAGAACCGTGAAGATTACTCAAATTATCCTGGTTGTTAAAAAACAATGAAACACAATCTTCACGCTTCTGGTCTTTGTATTTAATGTTTTCTGACTTTGATGTTTGGATGAATATGAAGGGAGAAGAGCTGGAAAGTGGAAGTGAAACCTCAGCATTAGGTAATACATAAAGAGAGAAGTAGGAACATATTCTCATAGACTTCTCTACAATCTGAGGTAATTACATTACATTACATTACATTGCATTTAGCTGACGCTTTTATCCAAAGCGACTTACAATAAGTGCATACGACCAGGAAGACACAACCCTGAAGAAAGCAGAATCATATAAGTACATCAGGTTTCATAGAACCAAACATTTCAAGTGCTACTCAGCTGGCTATAGATAAGCCAGTCCTATATTAGTATATAAGTGCCTTGTTATTAATTATATCGCTCGAAGTGGAGTCGAAAGAGATGAGTTTTCAGTCTGCGCCGGAAGATGTGCAGGCTTTCTGCCGTCCTGATGTCAATGGGGAGCTCATTCCACCATTTTGGAGCCAGGATAGCAAACCCACGTGTTTCTGCTGATGGGAACTTGGGTCCCCCTCGCAGCGAGGGTGCAGCGAGTCGTTTGGCTGATGCAGAGCGGAGTGCACGTGCTGGGGTGTACGGTTTAACCATGTCCTGGATGTAGGAAGGGCCAGATCCATTCGCAGCATGGTATGCAAGTACCAGTGTCTTGAAGTGGATTCTAGCAGTTACCGGGAGCCAGTGGAGGGAGCGGAGGAGCGGAGTGGTGTGGGAACATTTAGGAAGGTTGAAGACCAGACGAGCCGCTGCATTCTGGATGAGCTGCAGAGGTCGGATGGCACATGCAGGTAGACCAGCCAGGAGGGAGTTGCAGTAGTCTAGGCGTGAGGTGACGAGAGCCTGGACCAGAACCTGGGTGGCTTTCTGGGTCAGCTGGGGACGTATCCTCCTGATGCGTGTATCTGCAGCAGCGGGTTGTAGCAGCGATGTTTGCAGTGAAGGACAGGTTATTATCTAGGGTCACACCCAGATTCCTTGCAGTCTGAGTCGGGGAAACAACAGAGGTGCCGATGTTGATTGCTAGGTCAAGAGTGGGACAATCTTTTCCCGGAAGGAAAAGCAGTTCAGTCTTGTCAAGGTTGAGCTTGAGGTGATGAGCAGACATCCACTGGTAATAGGGCAAAAAAACAAACATAACAAAACAAAAGTCAGACAGACAGAACAACAGATCGATTTAGGGGCCGAAAGCCTTGGCAAACAGATGGGTCTTGAGGGCCCTTTGAAGCCTCGTGAACAGACGGGACTTGAGGGCCTTTTGAAGGCGTCGAGTGTGGGGATGTTGCGAATCTCCGCAGGGAGAGCGTTCCAGAGGGTGGGGGCTGCCACACTGAAGGCTCTGTCCCAGAAGGTTCGCAGTTTGGTGCGGGGGGTGGTAAGTAGGCCAGAGTCTGAGGACCGCAGGTTCCGGGGTGGGGCATGTGGGTGAAGGATGTCCGATAGGTACTGGGGGGCAAGGGCATGGAGGGACTTGTAGGTAAGGAGGAGGATTTTGTATGATATGCGAGACTTGACCGGCAACCAGTGTAGGTGGATGAGGGTGGGAGTGATGTGCTGCCATGGCTTTGTGTGCGTGAGGACCCTAGCAGCACAGTTTTGGACATACTGGAGCCTGTCCGGGGTTTTGTTGGGAACCCCGAACAGGACACCATTGCAGTAGTCCAAGCGTGTGGTGACAAACGCATGCACCAGGGTTTCGGCAACCGACTCCGAGAGTGACGGTCGGAGTCTGGCAATGTTCCTCAGGTGGTAAAAGGCCGATTTGGTCACAGATTTGATGTGGGAATGGAAGGAAAGGGTGGAATCAAGGATGACACCCAGGTTGCGGGCTTCAGGAGATGGGGAGATGGAGCAGCCGTCAACCTCAAGGACGAAGTCACCAACCTTCTGGAGCAGGGCCTTGGGTGCCACAACCATGAGCTCTGTTTTTTTGCTGTTCAGCTTAAGATAGTTGGAAGACATCCATGTTTTGATGTCATGCAGGCAGTTGATGAGAGACTGGGGGGGGAGCTGGGAGGATGGAGTGGTGCTGAGATACAATTGGGTATCATCAGCGTAGCAGTGGAAATTGAGTCCATGATGTCGGATGATCTGGCCGAGGGGGAGCATGTAAATGGTGAACAGGAGGGGGCCAAGCACAGAGCCCTGGGGTACACCGTGGTGGACTGGGGCCGGGGGTGAGTTTGAGCCACTGATGGAGACAAACTGTTTCCTGTTGTGAAGGTAGGAAGTCAACCAGGACAGCGCTGTGCCAGTGACACCTAGGAGGTCTGAGAGGCGGGTGAGGAGGATGTTGTGAGAGATGGTGTCAAATGCTGCAGAGAGGTCCAGGAGGATGAGGATGCTGAGGCTGCCAGAGTCAGCAGCAATGAGGAGGTCGTTGGTGATCTTGATGAGGGCGGTCTCAGTGCTGTGTTGCTGTCTGAAGCCGGATTGGAAGGGCTCATAGAGCTCATGGTTGGACATGTACAGATGGAGTTGGCCGGCGACCACTCTTTCCAGAGTTTTGCTGAGGAAGGGAAGGTTGGAGATCGGCCGGTGGTTTTGGAGGTCGTCGGGGTCCAGGCCAGGTTTTTTGAGTATGGGGGTGACTGAGGCCAGTTTGAAGCTGGTGGGGACTATACCAGAAGCCAGAGAAGCGTTGATGATGACCACCATGTAGGGACAGAGGGTGGGTAGGCAGTCCTTGACCAGGGCTGTGGGCATGGGGTCCAGGGAGCAGGTGGAGGTCTTGGCCGAGCTGACCAGTTTGGCCACTTGGAGAGCATCCACAGGGGAGAAGGAGGACAGGTTGGAGTGGGAGAGGCGCGGCGCTTGGGGTGCGTTACCAGGTGGCTGAGGTGCAGGTAGGGGGGAAAGGCCAGTCACCAGGAGCTGCTGATGGATGGCCTCGACTTTCGCCTGGAAGAAGTCGAGGAATTTGGAGCATAGATCGGGAGCCCCTGAGGGCTGGGGGGCATCAGAGGGCCGTAATAGGCGGTTGATGGTGGAGAACAGTCTTCTGGGGTTGCTTTGCTGAGCACCAATGAGACAGGAGTAGTAGTGAGTCTTGGCATGGGAGAGAGCTTCCTTATACATTTTGATATGCTCACGAAAGGCCAGGAGGTGGACCGTGAGGCCAGTTTTTTTGGAGAGCCTCTCCAGCTGGCGACCAGAGGCCTTCAAACGGCGGAGTTCAGCGGTGAACCAGGGGGCAGGGCGGGTGAAGGAAACAGTCCGGGTTTTAATGGGAGCGAGAGAGTTGAGACTGAGGAATAGGACGGTGTTGTAGTGGGCTACCAGGCCGTCCACGGTGGAGTCGGAGGGACCCGAGGCCATGTGGGTAGCTATCAGGTCAGATAGGGCCGGTGCACTCACAGTCTTAATGTTCCTAAACATAATGGTGCGTTTAGGATGCTGCCTGGGCAGCGAGACCGGAACAGTGAAGAGGATGGTGTGATGGTCAGATACAGCCAGGTCGAGGCACTGTAGGTCAGGAGGCGGAGAGCCGGTAGAGCACACCAGGTCCAGCGTGTGGCCTTTGATGTGGGTGGGGCCCTGGACATGTTGCTTGATGCTGAAGCAGTCCAAAAGTGAGAGGAATTCAGCAGCGAATGTGCAGTTACTCGAGTCCACATGGATGTTAAAATCACCGAGCAGGAGAGTTGATGGAGACATGGAGCAGAGAGAGGTGAGTGACTCAGACTGCTCAGACAGGAAGGTAGTGGAAGCTTTAGGTGGGCGGTAAATGAGGGCAACCTGGAGCGGAGCAGACCCAGCCAGTTTGAAGACAACACACTCAAATGAGGTGGTAGTAGGTACTGGGAGTTCTTTAACCAGGATGCCAGCTCGGTGGATAACAGCCAATCCACCGCCACAACCCAGGGAGCGGGCTTCTGGATGTACAAATAGCCTGGGGGTGTAGCTTGATTGAGTGTCACAAAGTCCTGCTGATTTTGCCATGTCTCTGTTAAGCATAGGATGTCAATGCTTCTGTCAGTGATAATGTCGTGGATGAGTAGTGCTTTGTTGTTGAGGGAGCGGGTATTCTGCAGCATAAATGTCATATAGTTGTTCAGCTCTGCTGGGGGGAACAGGGAGGGAGAAACCAGCACATTGTCAGCACAGGCCAGGGACCTCAGGTAGATATAGCGAACGGGAGGTTTGGTCAGATGACGTTGTTTGTTGTGATGACGACATCGGCGTGGGACAGACCGTCTGTCAGAAACAACTGCGGGGATAGGAGTTTCGGAGTAGAAAAACTTGCATCTGGATGCCCGGTGTATGTAGCGGGGACGACGCAGAAGCCCAAGGGATTTGATGACGGCAAGGCAGTCGGGAATAGTGTGGTACAAAAAGTTACGAAGTTCCAGCGAGGAGTATTGGAGCAGCATCACGAGAAGAGCGGCGAGCCAGCTAGCAGCTAGCACCATTAGCCCGGCAGAAACCGGACCTCGAACCTCGGCAGCGGTGATGGAAAACAGCCCAGTTGGAATGGCCGGACTGAGGGAGGGTTCGTGGATAGTCCTGGGAGTGTGGCAGAGAGGAGTCCAGTCGGAGAATTCCGGAACGGGGACTACACTGATAGCAGAGCGTGATGGTGAGCTCGTATTGCTAATAGCAGGATGGCAGAGGCTAAGAGCTAAACAGCAGCCAAACATAGTCGGCTGAGCAACGGAGATGGCAGAAACACAAAACCAGAGGAGAACAATATTTCTCCTGTGTATGGGAATTAAATAGATTGTTGGCAGGGAGTAGTAGACACGAGAAGTAAGCGTTGGCATGAAGAGACCTCATGAAAGACGACACAAGGAGTGAGGATACCCGGCCCGGAGGAAGCCCGGGGTCCCTTTCTGGAGCCAGGCCCAGAAGGAGGACTCGTCGGCGAGCGTCTGGTGGCCGGGCTTGCCACGGAGCCCGGCCGGGCCCAGCCCGAAAAGGCAACGTGGGCAACACCTCCGCTTCTCCATCCGCGGGCCCACCACCTACGGGAAACAACGATGGGGTCGGGTGCGCTGCCAGAAGGGTGGCAGTGAAAGCGGAGGGTCTCGACGGACCAGACCCGGGCGACAGAAGCTGGCTTTGGGGACGTGGAACGTCACCTCTCTGGGGGGGAAGGAGTCGGAGCTTGTGCGGGAGGTGGAGCGGTACCAGTTGGATCTGGTTGGGCTCACCTCTACGCACAGCGTCGGCTCTGGAACCTTACTTCTGGATAGGGGTTGGACTCTATTCTTCTCCGGAGTTGCTCAAGGTGTGAGGCGCCGGGCGGGTGTGGGGATACTCCACAAGTCCCCGGTTGGGTGCTTCGTTGTTGGAGTCTACCCCAGTGGACGAGAGGGTTGCCTCCCTACGCCTGCGGGTTATGGGGGGGAAAACTCTGACTGTTGTGTGTGCTTATGCACCCAACAGCAGTTCAGAGTATACGGCCTTCTTGGAGACCCTGGAAAGAGTCCTGTATGGGGCTCCTGAAGGGGACTCTTTAATCTTGCTGGGAGACTTCAACGCACATGTGGGCAATGATGGAGACACTTGGAGGGGAGTGATTGGGAGGAACGGCCCCCCTGATCTGAACCGGAGTGGTGGTTTGTTACTGGACTTCTGTGCTAGTCATGGATTGGCCATAACAAACACCATGTTCGAACATAGGGATGCTCATAAGTGTACGTGGTACCAGAGCACCCTAGGCAGAAGGTCCATGATCGATTTCGTTATCGTATCATCGGACCTGAGGCCGTATGTTTTGGACACTCGGGTAAAGAGAGGGGCGGAGTTGTCAACTGATCACCATCTGGTGGTGAGTTGGGTCGAGTGGCAGGGGAAGCCTCTGGATAGACCTGGTAAGCCCAAACGTGTAGTTCGGGTGAACTGGGAACGTCTGGAGGAGGCCCAGGTTCAGGAGGCCTTCAACTCACACCTCCGGCAGAGCTTTTCGGGCATTCCTGTGGAGGTTGGGGACATTGAACCAGAGTGGTCGGTGTTCAAAGCCTCTATTGCCGAAGCCGCGGCGGGGAGCTGTGGTCTCAAGGTCCTAGGTGCCTCAAGGGGCGGTAACCCTCGAACCTCCTGGTGGACACCGGTGGTCAGGGAAGCCGTCCGACTGAAGAAGGAGGCCTTCAGGGATTTGTTATCCCGGGGTCTCCCGAGGCAGTTGCAAGGTACCGACAGGCCCGAAGGGCAGCAGCCTCAGCCGTGGCCGAGGCAAAGCAGCGGGTGTGGGAGAAGTTCGGAGAGGACATGGAAAAGGACTTTCGGGCGGCACCAAAGTTGTTCTGGAAAACTGTCCGACACCTCAGGAGGGGGAAGCAGGGAACCATCCAAGCTGTGTACAGTAAGGATGGGACGTTGTTGACCTCAACTGATGGAGTGTTAGGGCGTTGGAAGGAGCACTTTGAGGAACTCCTGAACCCGACAACTCCGTCCTCTATGTTAGAGGCAGAGCTGGAGTATGACGGGGGATCGACAACAATCTCCCGGGGGGAGGTCACTGAGGTTGTTAAACAACTCCACAGTGGCAAAGCCCCGGGGGTGGATGAGATCCGCCCAGAAATGCTGAAGGCTCTGGGTGTTGAG
The DNA here is from genome assembly GCA_902827135.1 of Harpagifer antarcticus. Taxonomy (NCBI): domain Eukaryota; kingdom Metazoa; phylum Chordata; class Actinopteri; order Perciformes; family Harpagiferidae; genus Harpagifer; species Harpagifer antarcticus. The sequence goes on from CADEHL010000135.1 coordinate 58,317, forward strand.
GGACTGTCTTGGTTGACACGTCTCATCAACATTGCGTGGAA
>CADEHL010000136.1:0-59363 GCA_902827135.1 Harpagifer antarcticus
AATTAGCAGCGTAACGCAGAACACTTAGGACCAACACACGAATAACATTACATATAGATAGAAAATAAGAAAAGAAATCATATAATAAGAATTAAAATAGGTTGTCAAATAATTATTTAAACAAAGAATATAATAAAATAATAAAGAATAAGTAATAAGAAACTAAATAATAAATTAAAAGTAGGCAATGAAAATAGGAAATAATAATACAAAGATACAATGATAAAAACATATAGACGTATGTAAAATAAAGGAGGAAGAATACATTATTTCGTTCCTCTTCGTACCATCACTGCACAAAGTATAACCAACTGAAATGGCCTTCTTTAAATTAAGAAGACACGCATGGGCTCCAGCTGATATTTAAATGCAATTATCTTGCTCTGCACGTCTAGAACTGATATAATGAACTGATATTGATGAAACTGATATTGATGAAACTGATATTGATGAAACTGATATTGATGAAACTGATATTGATGAAACGGATTTGCTCGACTGTCTCAAACTGTAATGATTGGTGTTGCTTGAATTGTACTGAACAGACTGTGTGTTTGTCTTGTGTGTCATGTTTCGTCTATGTCTGTCTGTAAGTTGTTGCTCTTGTCGGGACCCTCTTGAAAACGAGACGGTGCATCTCAAGGGGTTTTATCCCAATGAATAGAAAAGTCTATATATTATTAAAATACCTGATAAACACCCAGCCCACTAAGAGCTTTGGAAAGCCAGCTGTATAGCCACCACAGTGATGCCAGTGACTTGTGCCCCTCCTCAGGGTTCATCTACACGGGCGACGTGGTCCCACCGGATGCTGACGGCCACGCAGTACATCGCTCCTCTGATGGCCAACTTCGACCCCAGCGTCTCCAGAAACTCCACCGTCATCTACTTCGATAACGGTAACAGCTGTTCACCTGTTTGTTTACATTCAATCCCTCGTCTCTGCCATTAATCAGAGCTTCTAAATAACATCTGATGTAAACAGAGACGCTTTGTTTGTTCCGGACTTGTAAACAAATCAAGGAAATGGTGTTTTTTCTTTTAAGTTAGAAAGAGGAATGTTACAGACCGGCATTTAGAAAGGACACACACACACACACACACACACACAGACACACAGACAGACAGACAGACAGACAGACAGACAGACAGACAGACAGACAGACAGACTCACACACACACTCACTCACTCACAGACAGACAGACTCACACACACACACACACACACACACACACACACACACACACACACACACACACTAGGGCTGTACCCGAATATTCGACTATTCGAATATTCGTTCGTTGGCCAACTATTCGGGGTTTCAATTTCATTATTCGGATATTCGTTTTTTATTTTTTTTCCCAAAAAAATTTTTTTCCCCCTAAATGTATGCTATCAATAAAGGCGAATTTCCATATTCTTATACTATATTTATACTTTTGAATTGCACTGTTAAAATGCGGAAATATATACAATCTCAGCCTGTGCTCCTGACATCGCGTTCACTCACAGTCACGAACGCAAACGGCACGCTTCTCCTTGCTTCACCTCGCTTCACACACCTGCACACAAAATGCCGAAGACTCCAGCTGTGGGACCATTTTAAATTGGACGACGGTAAGAAGAAGGCAGTGTGCCAAATATGCGACAAGAAACTGGCCGGTGGCACAACAACTCTGAAAAGTCACCGGATGCTGTAAGTAGTAGCCTAGCTTAGCTTAGCTGTTGTCAAGTTGCCATGATGAAGCTGCGTTATCCGCCGTTTAAACAGTAACGTTACACATGATAAAATCGTGCTCTTACTATCCTTGGAAAATAGTTGCAAGCAAGCGAATTGTTTTTTTATATTAGTTTTTCAATTTTATCCGAATAGTGAAAATAATAGGAGCGATGTGGGAACATCTGGGGCTACGGCAATTATTGGCATACAGTTCGTTCATTTATTTTTCGTTCTTCATTTATTTAAATACCGTTTACTGTTTACGCCTATATCCCCGGCGCTGCACTGCGGCTGGGTTAATGCAGAGGACACATTAGTTTTAATGTATGCGAGTACTGAGACAATAAATAAATATAAATCGTAATAGTATGCTCTTTCTGCGCTTCTGCTTAACAGTGTGTTGTCAGGTGTCCTCGGAGCGTGTTATGAAAAAAAAATCTCCGCACCGAATATTCGAATATTCGCTGCTGATTACTACCGAATATCCGGAGCCCGAAAAATGGTATTCGGGACAGCCCTAACACACACACACACACACACACACACACACACACACACACACACTATAAGAGGATCTACTTTGTGCTGACGCTGTGACAGAATACAGTTTAGTCCTCCTTCACTCCTTCCTCTTTAATGCATCGCCATTTCACAATACTCTCCATTCACGTTGCTCCGCTGATCCAAGGTCAGTCACAAGATACACAAATCACATCAGCAGCAGAGGTAAGCAATGCCAAAACAACAACAACAACAACAGATAGATTCATAAACAAAGGATCCCTTTCTAACAGTAACACCTCTTATCGAGTGGATAGCGCTCGTCGGCTGTTTAGCTCGTTAGCTAGAATGTAGTCGCTCAAACGTATTTGTTTCTATACATTTGAGTTGGATCAGTAAACATGTGCAGTTTGGTGATCTTCGGACGCGAGCGATGCCAACACGAGAAACAGACTCTTCAGCTCCAAACATCTGGAGAAACAACGTGTTTCCAGCGCCTGCTGCTCTCAGCGCAACACGTTAGCACTGAAGGGCGGGAAGTAACGTTGGATCGGATCAGAAACATGTGCATCCATGATCTGATTGTGAATATTCTCAGGTGGCAGGAAAGCTCTTTGAGCACCCTTCAAAGCCAGAAAGAGTTCATCTATTTTCTATTTCATCGTTTATTTGGCACAAACTTTAAAAGGCATCGAGCGTAACAGTGCCAGATTTAGCTTTGAGCTCATGTCCATCCACAGCGTGGGGAAACAATGAGGGGACGGGGACGGGGGGGGGGGGGTCGATGTAATAACGTAACCAGATGAGTGATTACAGAACCCGGTATCATTTTACACACACTTGTATCATACAGATGCAGGACTCACACACGCCTGGTATCTAACCGACAGGTCCGCACGCACTCTCCAGCCCAACCTCTAATCAGCATTCATTCACAAACTGAATCAGGAGACCTTTCACGTCTTACGTCCGACTCGCTCCTTTGTTCCTCGCTGGACACAGCTGCAGTTTGGGCATCGGCCGGTCATCAGATTGTGTTGCTGCTGCTGGAGCGGAAGTTTAGTACAATTATTTTTGATGAATACTCCAAATCTCCACCCTCCATAAGTGCACTTGCTTCAGTTGCTTGCTACTTTCTAACGGCGGTGAGAGTGGTGCAGTGACGCTATCTATCTTCTATCGAATAGATTTATGATTAGAAAATTATAAAAGTAGGGTAGCCATGTGGAAATTATCCGACTGAACACAACGTGCATTTATCAAACAGGTTCGTTTTCCACAGACCTTATTTCCAGCTATTTTCCAAAGCCCTCTGGAGAACTCTCACTGCTTTCTGTCGAGGGAACCCGGGCGCAGCTTACTTCCGGGTTTCAGGACGCGTCACTGCAACACTAAGTTGATGCGATTTGATTGTGAGGCAAGGGAAGCCAGCCGCCTCTGGCTTCCCTTGGCATGGCCCTGTCCAATCACAGGTCGGCAGGGGCATGACGTGAGCCTCGTCTGATTGGTCAATCCCTCCATTTGTTTTCCCTCTGTCACTACCCGATCCGTCCCCCTGCCCGATCGGTACTGCGCATGTGCGAGATGGTCCGCCATATTGGACAACTCCGGACGGCAACCCAAGAAGGACACTTGACTCAGTGGCTTTTAGCAAAGCTCAAAAAGAAAACTGGAGAGAGACGAGTTGTTACAACGTGACTTCACTATTTAACAACTCTTTTTACTGGGTGCTTTTATTTGGGGTTCAGCACATTGTGAGAATAAGAGAGGACTGGATGTGACTCCTGTGAGACAGCTCTCACACTGAACACATGTGTACTGTGAAGGTCTGGCCAACAGAAGCTACATTCATAAACAAACACACGCTCGTAGTGCAAAGTGTCTGAATCTTTCTAGCCTCCCTCTTTAACTCTGAAACCTGAGGCGTCTGTACTCCAGCTGAGTTATGGGGGTTTCCCGTAGCTCAGACTGAGGCGTAATAATGGATTCGTGGTGTAAACAAACCTTTATTGATCGGGCAAACAGCCAGACGACGAACGCTCGATACGTCTCTAAAGTCCTCTCTTCATCGAACTGCTGATCGTCTGCCAGCACGCTGTTATTCAGAGGCCCAGGGTCTGCCCGTGGGTCCACGTGGACCCCTTAAAGGAGCATCGAGCCCAGGGTCTGCCCGTGGGTCCACGTGGACCCCTTAAAGGAGCATCGAGCCCAGGGTCTGCCCGTGGGTCCACGTGGACCCCTTAAAGGAGCATCGAGCCCAGGGTCTGCCTGTGGTCCACGTAGACCCCTTAAAGGAGCATCGAGCCCAGGGTCTGCCCGTGGGTCCACGTGGACCCCTTAAAGGAGCATCGAGCCCAGGGTCTGCCTGTGGTCCACGTGGACCCCTTAAAGGAGCATCGAGCCCAGGGTCTGCCCGTGGTCCACGTGGACCCCTTAAAGGAGCATCGAGCCCAGGGTCTGCCCGTGGGTCCACGTGGACCCCTTAAAGGAGCATCGAGCCCAGGGTCTGCCTGTGGGTCCACGTGGACCCCTTAAAGGAGCATCGAGCCCAGGGTCTGCCCGTGGGTCCACGTGGACCCCTTAAAGGAGCATCGAGCCAGGGTCTGCCTGTGGGTCCACGTGGACCCCTTAAAGGAGCATCGAGCCCAGGGTCTGCCTGTGGGTCCACGTGGACCCCTTAAAGGAGCATCGAGCCCAGGGTCTGCCTGTGGGTCCACGTGGACCCCTTAAAGGAGCATCGAGCCCAGGGTCTGCCTGTGGGTCCACGTGGACCCCTTAAAGGAGCATCGAGCCCAGGGTCTGCCCGTGGGTCCACGTGGACCCCTTAAAGGAGCATCGAGCCCAGGGTCTGCCCGTGGGTCCACGTGGACCCCTTAAAGGAGCATCGAGCCCAGGGTCTGCCCGTGGGTCCACGTGGACCCCTTAAAGGAGCATCGAGCCCAGGGTCTGCCCGTGGGTCCACGTGGACCCCTTAAAGGAGCATCGAGCCCAGGGTCTGCCCGTGGGTCCACGTGGACCCCTTAAAGGAGCATCGAGCCCAGGGTCTGCCCGTGGGTCCACGTGGACCCCTTAAAGGAGCATCGAGCCCAGGGTCTGCCCGTGGGTCCACGTGGACCCCTTAAAGGAGCATCGAGCCCAGGGTCTGCCTGTGGGTCCACGTGGACCCCTTAAAGGAGCATCGAGCCCAGGGTCTGCCCGTGGGTCCACGTGGACCCCTTAAAGGAGCATCGAGCCCAGGGTCTGCCTGTGGGTCCACGTGGACCCCTTAAAGGAGCATCGAGCCCAGGGTCTGCCTGTGGGTCCACGTGGACCCCTTAAAGGAGCATCGAGCCCAGGGTCTGCCCGTGGGTCCACGTGGACCCCTTAAAGGAGCATCGAGCCCAGGGTCTGCCCGTGGGTCCACGTGGACCCCTTAAAGGAGCATCGAGCCCAGGGTCTGCCCGTGGGTCCACGTGGACCCCTTAAAGGAGCATCGAGTATTCAGGAACATTTACTGATTGCTACATTACACCCATATCACACACACACATGGCCTCACACACGTCGTCTCACACACACAGCCTCACACACACACGTCGTCTCACACACACATGGCCTCACACACACATGGCCTCAAACACACATGGCCTCACACACACACATGGCCTCACACACACACATGGCCTCACACACACATGGCCTCAAACACACACGGCCTCACACACACGGCCTCACACACACATGGCCTCACACACGTCGTCTCACACACACATGGCCTCACACACACATGGCCTCAAACACACACGTCGTCACACACACATGGCCTCACACACACATGGCCTCAAACACACACGTCGTCACACACACATGGCCTCACACACACACATGGCCTCACACACGTCGTCTCACACACACATGGCCTCACACACACACGGCCTCACACACACGTCGTCTCTCGCACACATGGCCTCATACACACATCACCTCACACACGTCGTCTCACACACACGGCCTCACACACACACATGGCCTCACACACACACATGGCCTCACACACACATGGCCTCACTCACACGGCCTCACACACACACAACGGAGTAAAACTGTCATTAGTTATCAGAGATTTCGTAATGAGACACTGTGTTTCACCTGTAGTGTTGCTGTGTGTGTGTGTGTGTGTGTGTGTGTGTGTGTCCTTCAGGTACTGCTCTGGTGGTTCAGTGGGATCACGTTCACCTGCAGGACAACTACAACCTGGGCAGCTTCACCTTCCAGGCGACGCTTCACAACACCGGCAGGATCGTGTTCGCATACAAAGAGGTCAGAGGTCAACCCTCTTTCTTATTGAAGGGTCAGGACATGTATTTGGACCTGCAGGTAGATTTGGACCTGCAGGTAGATTTGGACCTGCAGGTAGATTTGGACCTGCAGGTAGATTTGGACCTGCAGGTAGATTTGGACCTGCAGGTAGATTTAGACCTGCAGGTAGATTTGGACCTGCAGGTAGATTTGGACCTGCAGGTGGATTTGGACCTGCAGGTGGATTTGGACCTGCAGGTAGATTTGGACCTGCAGGCTTCAGAACCCCGTTGCATATCGCCTCGTGAAGGAGGACACAGAGCGGTCATTGATTTCCTCCTCCTCTCTTCCAGGTTCCCGTCGACTTGTCCCTGATCAGTTCTGTCAATCATCCGGTGAAAGTGGGCCTATCGGACGCCTTCGTGGTGGTTCACAAGATCCAGCAGATCCCCAGTGAGTACTTTAAAGAGTCCTCTCCTGCTGATGTTCAGGTGTATATCAGTATGTAGTGTCTCTACTTTAAAGAGTCCTCTCCTGCTGATGTTCAGGTGTATATCAGTATGTAGTGTCTCTACTTTAAAGAGTCCTCTCCTGCTGATGTTCAGGTGTATATCAGTATGTAGTGTCTCTACTTTAAAGAGTCCTCTCCTGCTGATGTTCAGGTGTATATCAGTATGTAGTGTCTCTACTTTAAAGAGTCCTCTCCTGCTGATGTTCAGGTGTACATCAGTATGTAGTGTCTCTACTTTAAAGAGTCCTCTCCTGCTGATGTTCAGGTGTATATCAGTATGTAGTGTCTCTACTTTAAAGAGTCCTTGATGTTCAGGTGTATATCAGTATGTAGTGTCTCTACTTTAAAGAGTCCTTGATGTTCAGGTGTAGATCAGTGTGTAGTGTCTCTACTTTAAAGAGTCCTCTCCTGCTGATGTTCAGGTGTATATCAGTATGTAGTGTCTCTACTTTAAAGAGTCCTTGATGTTCAGGTGTATATCAGTATGTAGTGTCTCTACTTTAAAGAGTCCTTGATGTTCAGGTGTAGATCAGTGTGTAGTGTCTCTACTTTAAAGAGTCCTCTCCTGCTGATGTTCAGGTGTATATCAGTATGTAGTGTCTCTACTTTAAAGAGTCCTTGATGTTCAGGTGTATATCAGTATGTAGTGTCTCTACTTTAAAGAGTCCTTGATGTTCAGGTGTATATCAGTATGCAGTGTCTCTACTTTAAAGAGTCCTTGATGTTCAGGTGTAGATCAGTGTGTAGTGTCTCTACTTTAAAGAGTCCTCTCCTGCTGATGTTCAGGTGTATATCAGTATGTAGTGTCTCTACTTTAAAGAGTCCTCTCCTGCTGATGTTCAGGTGTATATCAGTATGTAGTGTCTCTACTTTAAAGAGTCCTCTCCTGCTGATGTTCAGGTGTATATCAGTGTTTAGTGTCTGTACTTTAAAGAGTCCTCTCCTGCTGATGTTCAGGTGTATATCAGTATGTAGTGTCTCTACTTTAAAGAGTCCTCTCCTGCTGATGTTCAGGTGTATATCAGTATGTAGTGTCTCTACTTTAAAGAGTCCTCTCCTGCTGATGTTCAGGTGTGTATCAGTATGTTGTGTCTCTACTTTAAAGAGTCCTCTCCTGCTGATGTTCAGGTGTATATCAGTATGTAGTGTCTCTACTTTAAAGAGTCCTCTCCTGCTGATGTTCAGGTGTATATCAGTATGTAGTGTCTCTACTTTAAAGAGTCCTCTCCTGCTGATGTTCAGGTGTATATCAGTGTTTAGTGTCTGTACTTTAAAGAGTCCTCTCCTGCTGATGTTCAGGTGTATATCAGTATGTAGTGTCTCTACTTTAAAGAGTCCTCTCCTGCTGATGTTCAGGTGTATATCAGTATGTAGTGTCTCTACTTTAAAGAGTCCTCTCCTGCTGATGTTCAGGTGTATATCAGTATGTAGTGTCTCTACTTTAAAGAGTCCTCTCCTGCTGATGTTCAGGTGTATATCAGTATGTAGTGTCTCTACTTTAAAGAGTCCTCTCCTGCTGATGTTCAGGTGTACATCAGTATGTAGTGTCTCTACTTTAAAGAGTCCTCTCCTGCTGATGTTCAGGTGTATATCAGTATGTAGTGTCTCTACTTTAAAGAGTCCTTGATGTTCAGGTGTATATCAGTATGTAGTGTCTCTACTTTAAAGAGTCCTTGATGTTCAGGTGTAGATCAGTGTGTAGTGTCTCTACTTTAAAGAGTCCTCTCCTGCTGATGTTCAGGTGTATATCAGTATGTAGTGTCTCTACTTTAAAGAGTCCTTGATGTTCAGGTGTATATCAGTATGTAGTGTCTCTACTTTAAAGAGTCCTTGATGTTCAGGTGTAGATCAGTGTGTAGTGTCTCTACTTTAAAGAGTCCTCTCCTGCTGATGTTCAGGTGTATATCAGTATGTAGTGTCTCTACTTTAAAGAGTCCTTGATGTTCAGGTGTATATCAGTATGTAGTGTCTCTACTTTAAAGAGTCCTTGATGTTCAGGTGTATATCAGTATGTAGTGTCTCTACTTTAAAGAGTCCTTGATGTTCAGGTGTAGATCAGTGTGTAGTGTCTCTACTTTAAAGAGTCCTCTCCTGCTGATGTTCAGGTGTATATCAGTATGTAGTGTCTCTACTTTAAAGAGTCCTCTCCTGCTGATGTTCAGGTGTATATCAGTATGTAGTGTCTCTACTTTAAAGAGTCCTCTCCTGCTGATGTTCAGGTGTATATCAGTGTTTAGTGTCTGTACTTTAAAGAGTCCTCTCCTGCTGATGTTCAGGTGTATATCAGTATGTAGTGTCTCTACTTTAAAGAGTCCTCTCCTGCTGATGTTCAGGTGTATATCAGTATGTAGTGTCTCTACTTTAAAGAGTCCTCTCCTGCTGATGTTCAGGTGTGTATCAGTATGTTGTGTCTCTACTTTAAAGAGTCCTCTCCTGCTGATGTTCAGGTGTATATCAGTATGTAGTGTCTCTACTTTAAAGAGTCCTCTCCTGCTGATGTTCAGGTGTATATCAGTATGTAGTGTCTCTACTTTAAAGAGTCCTCTCCTGCTGATGTTCAGGTGTATATCAGTGTTTAGTGTCTGTACTTTAAAGAGTCCTCTCCTGCTGATGTTCAGGTGTATATCAGTATGTAGTGTCTCTACTTTAAAGAGTCCTCTCCTGCTGATGTTCAGGTGTATATCAGTATGTAGTGTCTCTACTTTAAAGAGTTCTCTCCTGCTGATGTTCAGGTGTATATCAGTATGTAGTGTCTCTACTTTAAAGAGTCCTCTCCTGCTATTATCTCCCTGCGTCGTTTCATCAGCTTTTTGTCCACCATTTCTAAACGTTACAGATCTGATGTTTTTCTCTCTCGGCTCCAGATCTCCCATTTGCTTTCAATCTCTTCAATTATACCCCATTACCCTCCCCCCCCTCCCCCCCCTCCCCCCCCTCTGACTCTCAGTCTGCCGTAATAACGAGTTGTCAGATGTGATTTATCCAGTTAGACCTGTGTGCGAGACTTGGACGCCATCGATTTAAACCTTAGCTCATAAGAAGGGCTGTTTTTCATCGGGGGGCGATTACAGCTACATCTGGGAGAGAGAGACACTTTAGATGTGAAGGCCTGCTGAGTGACGAGTCGACTGAAGACACCAGCGTGTGATTGGGCGATGAAACCATGATGGAAACTGAGGTGTTGTTCGGGAGACATCTCTGGAGAGCTTTCTAACTTCTGCCCAACGCGTTTTAAAGTGATTTACTTTAGAGATCACAATTATCAGAGTCCTTTCGAGACGGCAGCGTAGACTGTAAACACATTGCAGCCAACACAATGTAAGAGTAGGGTATCATTACATTAAGTGAGCAAGGAACAGCATATTAAATACAAGTGTAAAAGGGACAAAGTGAAGACATCGATCCAGTTACTAAAGTGAAATGGTGCTTCTCTGCCTCTCAAGAAACCACCATGTTTTGAAATACCTTATTTCTCCGAATCAGAACACAGAGAAGAAAATGGCTTTCATGTCAGGTGCACTAAATATATCATATTTAAATTAGGGCTGTCAAGTTAATAACGCGTTAACGCAAAAAAAAAATAACGCCACTAATTATTTTTAACGCGATTAACGCATGTGTATTTTTTTTCCTCGGCCACCCCGTAGTTTCAGAGCGCATCGAGTTTAAAATACCGTCTACAAGCTGATGCTGACAGCCCCGCTCCTGCCGTCCGCTTGTGGCAGACCACACTTCCACGCTCACCGGCAGGCACCGACTGGCCATCAGGAGGACCGGGAGGGTGTGTGTGTGTGTGTGTGTGTGTGTGTGTGTGTGTGTGTGTGTGTGTGTGTGTGTGTGTGTGTGGCCCGAGCGAGCGAGAGAGAGACCTTACGTGCATTGTTGTTGTTAGCATCTGGTGCTAGCTAGCTGCGCTAACGGATATAAGGAGCTGTTTAAATGAAAACAGAGGAGCGACATTTCGCCACAACTGCGCCGAGCACTTGACTTGATGCAGGAAGCCAGGCAGCGGGACATGGCGCGAGCAGTCAGCACACTCAGCTCGGATAGTGCGCGCAGCGTCCAGGCAGCTCCCGTTCGAGCATATGCCTTGAGTTGCACATCACACACACACACACACACACACACACACATACACACACACACACACACTGTATTGTATTATTGAATGAGAGAGGTTCCAGGTTGTTGTGTTTAATATTCATGAGAATATTTGTCATTGTTCAAATGATAATAAACATTAGCATAAAGCATATTTGTCCACTCATATGTTGATAAGAGTATTAAAGACTTGAAAAATATTCCTCTAAGGTAAATTTAGAACAGATAAAAAATGTGCGATTAATTTGCGATTAATCGCGATTAACTATTTTAATCGACTGACAGCCCTAATTATATACAAGCTGATGTAAAAATGTGAAATAAAGATGATTTCAGCCACGAGGACACGGCGTTCTCGGCTAAGAGACTCATGGAGGACCTGAAGGAAGCCTTGATGAATGAAGGGTGCAGCCATGTTCCTGTAAAACTCTTTAAACTACGCCACAGATACTCCTAGCTAACTCCTAGCTCGTCCATTAGCCAGTGATCCTACGTTGTCCGTGATGAGAGGAGGAAGTGGGGTCGGCTTACATCTGGACCTCTCCTCCTTCCTCTCTTTCAGTTTACCCAGCATCCTCTGTTTCCTTCTCCAGATTCCACGCGTTGCTCCGAACCACCATGCTAGCCCGCTTTAGCACGATTAGCTTCTCCCTGGTTTGAACAAGGCAGCCGTGGAGTCGCTGCAGAACAGAGAAACAATGTAGGATCAGATAAACGCTGAACACAGACTGAAAACATTCATCTCTCTGGACTGATAGCTCTGAGAGCGTTTATTAATCCCAGGTTGCTTGAACCTGATCTGATAATTACTCCGCCGGCCACATCACTCTTGAGTCACATGCTTTATTTAAGCGTTAGTAATCTAGGGCAGAGCAGCGGAGAGCTGATACATGTCTGAGGTAACGAGACACTGGAGGTGGTTAGAGCTCCTCTTCACGGTAAGAAGGAGCTGGCATGGCCAACATCTCCATGGCAAGCCCTGCAGGTTATTCCCATCCATCTCCTGGTAGAGCAGCTTCAGGACGCTTGCTGTGCGCACGGACGGATCATCAGACCTTTGTACTGACAGGTGCATGATGTCAGGCCTGCGCTGTAGCTTCAGACATGGACCTGCGTGTTGCACAACAGGAAGACAAAGCCGTGTTCATCTCAGCTGCTGCAGGAGAGGACTGCTCTGAACAAATGATGAACAGACATTTAGAGAGTTTGGTTTCTGTGATTTAAGAAATGTGAGGAATGGATCAAACTGTGTCTGCTGCAACATTAGCTGGGTATTCAAACTCCAGCCATCAAACAACCTGAGTGCCAAACCCAGCGGACCGCTCACAGCTGAAGAGACGATGCCTCGTGTTTGAAGATATGGGTGGATTTGTCTTCATTGCTCGATCGGAAGACAACCCAAAGGTAGATTTGCCAAAGTGTTTAATCCATTACAGTGAGAGCCAGGCACTATACCTGTCAGTATGACAAACGACTGATCTGGAAGTGGTTGGGGTTATTGAGGAGGATGCTGAATCCATTTCTGACCTTTTCAGGATCAACCCGAGAGTGGATATATCTGTTCTCTCTGTGGGCGGATTGTTGACTAACATGAGTAGTGTTGGACCATTTGATATAGAGAGCACCAGATTAACATTACTATCTCTAACGTGGAGAATTGTTTATCCAATAAATAAGCAATCTGTCCAATCCAAATGACCCGGAGTCGCCTTAATCTCCAACATCCACCATAAAGTCATCGAATCAGTCCACCTGGTTTAAACTGTATCTTTGTACACTGAACATGTCAGAAATGGTGTGTGTGTGTGTGTGTGTGTGTGTGTGTGTGTGTGTGTGTGTGTGTGTGTGTGTGTGTGTGTGTGTGTGGTGTGTGTGTGTGTGTGTGTGTGGTGTGTGTGTGTGTGTGTGTGTGTGTGTGTGTGTGTGTGTGTGTGTGTGTGTGTGTGGTGTGTTGTGTGTGTGTGTGTGTGTGTGTGTGTGTGTGTGTGTGTGTTGTGTGTGTGGTGTGTGTGTGTGTGTGTGTGTGTGTGTGTGTGTGTGTGTGTGTGTGTGTGTGTGAGCTAGAGCAAGTGGTGCTGCTCTGTATGGATGAGGTGTGAATGGTTGAATGAAAGAAACCCATATTTCTGATATAAGGACATTTTAAAACGGGTTGAATAAGACGTTTATTTCTGTGTCTGTTGGGTCTAAATTCATGGTTTCCTTCCACACCAGAGGCTGTACAATCTACCCCAACTTCAATAGCTTCAGGACGGGTAGATGACCTCCATGTGACCTCTATCGAGTCATTAGTGCAAAGATAATCCCCTCACCAGAGGGAGCCTTTACTCTCAGGTTGCTGCCTCTCATTCGGTGCTTTGATCAGACGTCTGGAGTGTGATGGAAGCAGCATCCAGTCACATGAGAAGAGCAACACACCAAGGAGAGGGTCAAGTTCAGTTGAATGGTTTTAAAGGGTCCCCGTTCCGCTGTTTGGGGGGTTCCCCTTCCCTTTACTGCGTTCTATACGTTTCTGTGCATACGGTCTGAAGAGCATGGAAGCATCACAGGAGAGGCACTGCATGCTGATATACAGCAGTAGCGTGGCGTGGGGGAAAAATGAGGGGAAGCCAATAACACGTCCTTTCTCTTGGGTCGGGGGGGTGGTGGTCAATGTAATAACGTAACCAGGTGAGTGATTACAGCGCCCGGTATCATTTCATACACACGTGTATCATACAGATGCAGGACTTCCCCCCCGTCAAATCAAACTCAGCTTCTTCTATGCAACGGTAGAGTCTGTTCTCCTCTATGGCAGTGACCCTGAAGCCAACCCTGCAGAAGTCTCTAGACGGATGCGACACCAGAATGTTGCGAGCAGTACTTAACATCAGCAAGAGAGTACATGTAACCAACAACATCCTGTACGAGGGAACACCAAGGGTGAGCGGGAGCATTGCAGCCAGGAGAATGAGACGAGCAGGACATCGCCAAAGGCATCCAGAGCTGCCAGCCGGCAAATTGGTGCTGTGGGAACCAACACACGGGCATCGGTCACGAGGACGTCCCGCACAAACATACGTGGACGTGCTCAAGAAGGACGCAGGAGCACAAAGTACCGATGAACTGGCCAGATGTATGGAGAACCGGGACGACTGGAAGCCACGATGGAGGGTCTGAGGACGACCTAGAGAGAGAGAGATGCAGGACTCACACACGCCTGGTAACCGACAGGTCCGCACGCACTCTCCAGCCGAACCTCTAATCAGCATTCATTCACAAACTGAATCAGGAGACCTTTCACGTCTTACGTCCGACTCTCTCCTTTGTTCCTCGCTGGACACAGCTGCAGTTTGGGCATCGGCCGGTCATCAGATTGTGTTGCTGCTGCTGGAGCGGAAGTTTAGTACAATTATTTTTGATGAATACTCCAAATCTCCACCCTCCATAAGTGCACTTGCTTCAGTTGCTTGCTACTTTCTAACGGCGGTGAGAGTGGTGCAGTGGCGCTATCTATCTTCTATCGAATAGATTTATGATTCGAAAATTATAAAAGTAGGGTAGCCATGTGGAAATTATCCGACTGAACACAACGTGCATTTATCAAACAGGTTCGTTTTCCACAGACCTTATTTCCAGCTATTTTCCAAAGCCTTCTGGAGAACTCCCGTTGCCTTCTGTCGAGGGAACCCGGGCGCAGCTTACTTCCGGGTTTCAGGACGCGTCACTGAAACACTAAGTTGATGCGATTGGATTGTGAGGCAAGGGAAGCCAGCCGCCTCTGGCTTCCCTTGGCATGGCCCTGACCAATCACAGGTCGGCAGGGGCATCACGTGAGCCTCGTCTGATTGGTCAATCCCTCCATTTGTTTTCACCAAGGGAAGCCAGATTCGGCTGGTCTCCTCTCGCAACAGAGAGTGCAATCTACTGCTTCACCATAACATCTAGAGGGGCGCTGTTTCACTCTTTGTAAAATACTCAATGAGAATGGGGGAGAGACGGGCCGGCAGCAACACACAGCTAAGAATTACCGAAACTAAACGAAGTGTTTTTATTTATTTATTAAAATGATAACTACAATCTGAAAAAACAGGGGAAGCCTGGCTTCCCTTGGCCTCCAGGAGAAAACGCCACTGATATACACCTGAACATCAGCCGCATGTGTCCTCTTTAAAACAACTGTCTGTTCAAGCTGTACATCTGTATTGAATTTTAATTTCGTAGCTCATTGGTCGAGCATCTCGGTGATCCATGCTTCACATTTACTCTCTCAATCAACCCAACCGTGGTTTAGATTACACTCAGTTACTCAGATCTGTTTAGGCATGAGACCGTCAAGATGGAGAGCAGAGCATGCAGAACGTATGAATACTCAAAGGACAGGAACATGGCGTGAAACCGTCCTCTCTGGCTCAGGCTGTCTTTGATGGCGCTCAGTGCAGGAAGAGGAACAGCCCTTTTGAGTTATAGAAACCGAAGATGTGTCCCTCCTTCTCCCCAGCTGATGACTTGCAGCTACAGATAATAGGAAGGCAGCTCTTTTGCTCACGGTCTGATTGACATCGTCTCTCGGGGGAAATTGCTGCGTCTCTTCACCAGATAGTGGGCTGACGTCTGAGAGCAGCGTCCTCCTCTCTTTCTTCAGGGCCCAGTTTGTTATCTCTGTTTCTCTTTCTCCCTCCTTTAATGTAGACGTCAGAAGGAGGACGATCTACGAGTATCATCGCGTGGAGCTGACGAAGACGAAGATCACCAACTTCACTGCCGTGGAAATGATGCCTCTAGCCAGTAAGGAGGCTTTACTGAAACAGCCGTCATTTTTCACATTTTATACATAAATGCAGCCGATCGAAATGTGCCCACTCCTCTATTGCATTTCCAACATGTATTGTCCTGAGTTAAGACCGTTCTAAACCATTTCAGGGGTGTCAAATAATATCTATGAACAGCTTTATAGCCGTCAGTGTTAATGAATGGACTCCTTAGTATCTGAAGCCCGAACATGTTGAATACCCTAAAGTGTTATGATAGAAATGTATAGTAGAGTCTCACTGCCGGGTGTTACCTTGCATATGTTGGACAATTAGTACAATTAGCATTAATTAGCATTATAGCATGTGGACAATAGTTGACATTTGGCCGATTCGGACAGTTTCTCAGTGGTGTTGGGGGTTATCGGGGATGCTGAATCCATTTCTGAAATGATCAGGATAAAAAAATTGCAGTTTTAACCAGAAAGTGGCCATATTGTACTCTATGTGGACTGATTATGACTAACATGAGTAGTGGTGCGACTGTGTGGACAATTATTCTTCAAATGAATAAGCAATCAATCCATTTCAGATGATCCAGAGTCCCCTAAATCTGCCAAATCCACCTAAAATTCATCAAAATCAGTCCACAGAGTGCACATGTGGCCTCTTTCTGGGGTGTCATATTTCACCCTGAAAACTGAACATCCTCAATGACCCCCAAAACCACTCCGAAACTGTCCAAATCAGCCAAGCCATTGTTTAACTAGTGTCTGCATATACTAACTAATGCTTATTCATGCGAGTTGTGCACATTTCCCAGCACATTCAGGTTGGCATCCGGCAGCTTCTATGTGCTGTGGTATCCAACAGTTCAGCGTCAATGAGAGCGTTTGTTTTCCAGCATATTGATGGAGTTGTTGACCCTTTCCTCTCCCCTCTCCAGCCTGTCTGCAGTTCACCAGCTGTGGAGAATGCATTTCCTCTCAGATCAACTTCAACTGCAGCTGGTGCCATCGCCTCAACAGGTGGGGCTGGTTTTTAGGGTCGAAGCACCAATAAAGTCAGGGTTTAGCACCCTATTGAAATCCAGAGGGGGGCCATGATCACTCACACATTTGAGAGCCTAAACATGCTGGGAAGGTGCGGAAACCTGGTGAAATGTACTTAAATTAGGAATAGCACGGGGCAAAATGGCTCAACAGCGCCACCTAGATCAAAGCCCCATTTATTACATTGCATTTAGCTGACGCTTTTGTCCAAAGCGACTTACAATAAGTGCATACGACCAGGAAGACACAGCCTTGAAGAAAACAGAATCATAAAGTACAGCAGGTATCATAGAGCCAAACACTTCAAGTGCTACTCAGCTGGCTTTAGAGAAGCCAGTCCTTTGTTAGTATATAAGTGCTTTGTTAGTAATTCTATGGCTGGAAGTGGAGTCGAAAGAGATGAGTTCTCAGTCTGGAAGGTGTGTAAGCTTTCTGCTGTCCTGATGTCAATGGGGAGCTCATTCCACCATCTTGGAGCCAGGATAGCAAACCCACGTGTTTCTGCTGATGGGAACTTGGGTCCCCCTCGCAGCGAGGGAGCAGCGAGTCGTTTGGCTGATGCAGAGCGGAGTGCACGTGCTGGGGTGTACGGTTTAACCATGTCCTGGATGTAGGAAGGGCCAGATCCATTCGCAGCATGGTATGCAAGTACCAGTGTCTTGAAGTGGATTCTAGCAGTTACCGGGAGCCAGTGGAGGGAGCGGAGGAGCGGAGTGGGGAACATTTAGGAAGGTTGCATTCTGGATGAGCTGCAGAGGTCGGATGGCACATGCAGGTAGACCAGCCAGGAGGGAGTTGCAGTAGTCTAGGCGTGAGGTGACGAGAGCCTGGACCAGAACCTGGGTGGCTTTCTGGGTCAGCTGGGGACGATATATGTATGTTCTTTGAGTGAGAAACGCTCAGATCAGTCTCAAAATCCAAGATATGTCTTTAAATGTCTTCTCAGTGAAGATCCACTTTAATATGATACAGAACTGAGAAAAAAGCATTAATTGTTCTCATGTTTGCAGGATATATGCCGTTATCTAAATAGTTGGTTCTTCTTCTGTGGATTTCCTAATTGTTCCAGAGCATTCAGAACGCTTTCTTTGACCTTCTGGAGGGATTCAAGCCACACCTATAGAAGACACTACAGGAGAGGAACACCACAACAAGCACAACAAGGACTCTTTAAGAGACTGTTAGTTATTTTGAAACTTTAGTTTTGATTTGTTTGTGTAAAATGCAGAAACATCACGTTGTCCTTGGGGCTTTTCTTGGCTTGTAACAATGATAGAAAACACAAGCATCATAACTCAATAACAGTCATGGTTACGACGTGCGACAGGTGCATCGTGTAGTCTCCTGAAAAGCCTCAGCCTTTTCCCGCAGTGTCAGAACGGATCTCTGTCTTCCATTCACTCAGGACATGCATCGGTGCTACGTTCCTTAGCACTCAGCTCCATAATCCCTCCTCTCAAACGTTCTCCGCAGAACGTCAGAACGTCAGAACGTCAGAACACCAGAACGACTGAACGACTGAACGTCAGAACGTCTGAACGTCTGAACGTCTGAACGTCTGAACGACTGAACGTCAGAACGTCAGAACGTCAGAACGCCAGAACGACTGAACGACTGAACGTCAGAACGTCTGAACGTCTGAACGTCTGAACGTCAGAACGACAGAACGACAGAACGTCAGAACGTCAGACCGTCAGAACGTCTGAACGTCAGAACGCCAGAACGACAGAACGTCAGAACGTCAGAACGTCAGAACGTCTGAACGTCTGAACGACAGAACGACAGAACGTCAGAACGACAGAACGTCTGAACGTCAGAACGACAGAACGTCTGAACGTCAGAACGTCAGAACGTCAGAACGACAGAACGTCTGAACGTCTGAACGTCTGAACGTCTGAACGTCTGAACGTCAGAACGTCAGAACGTCAGAACGTCAGAACGTCAGAACGCCAGAACGCCAGAACGTCTGAACGTCTGAACGACAGAACGACAGAACGACAGAACGTCTGAACGTCTGAACGTCTGAACGACAGAACGACAGAACGACAGAACGTCTGAACGTCTGAACGTCAGAACGACAGAACGTCTGAACGTCTGAACGTCTGAACGTCTGAACGTCTGAACGTCAGAACGTCAGAACGTCAGAACGTCAGAACGTCAGAACGTCAGAACGTCAGAACGTCAGAACGTCAGAACGTCAGAACGTCAGAACGTCAGAACGTCAGAACGTCAGAACGTCAGAACGTCAGAACGTCAGAACGCCAGAACGCCTGAACGTCTGAACGACAGAACGACAGAACGTCTGAACGTCAGAACGACTGAACGTCTGAACGTCAGAGCGTCTGAACGACAGAACGTCAGAACGTCAGAACGTCAGAACGTCTGAACGTCTGAACGACAGAACGTCTGAACGTCTGAACGTCAGAACGTCAGAACGACAGAACGACAGAACGTCAGTTCTGAACGACAGAACGACAGAACGTCTGAACGTCAGAACGACAGAACGTCTGAACGTCAGAGCGTCTGAACGACAGAACGTCAGAACGTCAGAACGTCAGAACGTCTGAACGTCTGAACGACAGAACGTCTGAACGTCTGAACGTCAGAAACGTCAGAAACAGACAGAACGACAGAACGTCAGAACGACAGAAGAACGACAGAACGTCAGTTCTGAACGTCTGAACGACAGAACGTCTGAACGTCAGTTCTGAACGTCAGAACGACAGAACGTCTGAACGACAGAACGTCTGAACGTCAGAACGTCAGAACGTCAGAACGACAGAAGGAAGCATCCTTTGAACTCAGTGTGCTGCTCTGTGATGCTAGCTCAGATACTTGGCATCTCATCTCGGGTGCAAGGTCATCAATGTTTAGGCTCTGAGCGGAGGAGACCCTCAGGATGGAGTGAAGGTGTGCGTGCAATATACCGGCGGGCCAGATCTAATAGCAATTAGAAATTATCCGGCGGACCGAAATGAAATCCACCAAGGGCCTGATTTGGCCCCCGGGCCTTGAGTTTGACACATGTGGTATAAATGATCTGCAAACGCTAAAATCCATGTTTTCACCTCCAGGAAATCCACAGAAATATAATCAGCAAGTGTTTTATAACAGATTAAAGTAATATATCTTGCAAAATTGTCTAAAATGTGGAGATTTTAAGTTTTTCTCTGTTTTATATCAAATTAAAGCAGATATGTTGAGACGCATTTAAAGACATATTTTGGATGTTAAGGGCGTTTATCACGGTTTTCTAACTAAACCATTAAAGGAACTTAAACATCTCGCACACAAACACACGTTTCAGCCTCTCAAGCTGCTTTTCTCTGTTTTATACCGTTAAAGTGGATATGGTTGGATATTTAAAGACACATTAAAGCACACACTGCTCACATTAAACCTTAGAAATGAGCAGAGACTTTCAGAGACGAGCTAACAGACAGTACGTGGACATGCTTCCCCTCAGCGACGTCATGGAGAGACGCTGCATGCTTTGAGCACTGATCTCATTAAGCTGCATTTTAATTAGCTTCCTCACTGTGTTAATATCTCCCTCTTTGTACCCTGCCCTTCCTTTGAAGCACGCTTTAAAGCAGGCGCTAATTCAAACCAGGGGGTTGATGAGAGGCGCGGAGAGGACGACCCGATGAGCTGAGAGGTTCTGACGAGGTCACAGGACGTTGACTTTCTCAAAAGTACTGAAATAAATCTGCATCCGTTAACTTTTAGTGTTCAGACAGAGGTTCGTTAGTCAAAGGCAATACATGGCCTTATAGTATAGTGCTGCAGGTAAGAACCAGGGAGAACTAAAACTGGCCCTCAACTGCTTTTGAGGATTTGAGAACCCCGTTAGCCTCTCAGAAACCACGATTATGGCCAGTTATGGTCCTGTTTTGCCATAAATCTCCTTTCCTTGCCCTAAATGAAGGACCTTGGTGTCAAATCGTACGTTTCTGACGGCGTAGAAACCACAGTGAGACGTCAGGAATTACTCAGAATGCATTAGTACTAGGGATGGGAACGATTAATCGAATATTCAAAATTAGGGATGCCAAAGTTGATTACATATGATCAAATGGAATAATTCAGTGCCATAGCGTATTAGGTCTAAAGGTGTTTCGCTCGGCTCACGGCCCCTCCGCTCACGGCCCCTCACAGCTGCTGATCTCTCTCTCGCGCCCGGTTAGACTTCATGTCCAAATCCATCGGAAAACCAAGTGATGTTTTAAGCATGAGAGCTGTGGGCCTATAGCTGTCAACTGTTCAAACTATAATCACCAGTTCAATACATTTAACAAATGGGGCCGTATTAGATTAACTAACATGCTTATTGTAGTTGTAAGTGCACTGCCTTGCGGCCTGTAGCACCATCCTTGATGGAGCATATGTGTGGGCTGGACCTGTATTTGGACCGGAAAGGAGTGAGCAGAGGGTGGAGTTGTCAATTCTTGTTCTGTTTTATGTGACTATCTGCCTCACCCTCTCAGACTTTGTGTTGCGCACGCTACTAAAGAGACGCACTACCATGGAAACCAAACAATGGTGTAGCTGTATTAAAGTCCGAGTGGAAACAGAGAGAAATATGACCCGGGAGGAAACCGGGAGAGGGCAATGAAATCGGGAGGGTTGGCAAGTATGCTCCTAACACCAGGGTGGGTCAAATGCAGAGAAACCGTTTCGTTACATAGAACCTGTACTAAGTAATGACAATAAGTTCAATCTTCAATCTCACCGTCTGAACGTAGACACAGGTCCAAGATGCACGGCTAACCACAAGGGGTTAAATAATAACTCATATTTAAATGACAACAGGCCATAGCTAACTAGATGGCTGGATTTCTTTAGCTGACTAGTTAGAGTTAGATACCAAACGTTAGCTAACCTGTAAAGTAGAAGCTAACGTTTACTCACTAGCTTTAGGTAACTGACCTGGTCTCTGGTTAACTAGTTATTATAAAGTGTCCTCATCTCATAGCAGAGACTCTACACCTCAAGACTCTACAGAGTTATTCAAATGTCCTCATCTGAGAGGACGTTTTGAACCAGAAGTGGGAGAAGTATTGGCGCTAAATAAGGTGAATATTAAGCTTCTTCTATATGACTAAAGGTGTGTCTCGTCTCCCCTCAGATGCTCCAGTGGATTTGACCGCCATCGGCAGGACTGGGTGGACAACAGCTGTCCAGATGAGGTGAGATAGCAGATAAAGCTAATGAGACATAGTAATCGAACAGTAAACAGTGTGTTGGAGCTAACTCGCATCATGTCTCCTCTCACAGACTAAGGACAAGCTGTGTGACATCATGGACACCACCCATCTCTACCCCTCCACCACCTCCACCTCCTCCAGAACTACAGCCAGGATCAGAGAGGCGACTGGGGGGGAGACAGGCTCCACCACCCAATCACCAACCAGCGTTCCCACTGAAGGTAAGTGTTGTGTCCCAACATGAGAGTAGCATGCTAACAAAGGTATCAACTGTAGCTGTGAACATGCCAGGATGTGAGATTACCTAGAAGAGCATCAGGACTGTTTGAGGCAGATGATAGCTATGTGATTAACATGATGACTCAGCCTCTATGGAGAGAGACATCAAGCATGCTCATTTCTGACGTGGAGCTAATCTGAAGTAAACATTGAAGACTGCTTTCTATTCCTCCATCTTGTGACTGTGTGACTCCCTCTCTTGGAGATCAGCATGTGAAGGACACTGCTCAGGAACTAGTCTCTGTATGTGATGACTCCTTCTGGAGAGGATCACAGACACATGGACCCTGAGGCTGAAGGACACTGTTCAGGAACTAGTCTCTGTATGTGATGACTCCTTCTGGAGAGGATCACAGACACATGGATCCTGAGGCTGAAGGACACTGCTCAGGAACTAGTCTCTGTATGTGATGACTCCTTCTGGAGAGGATCACAGACACATGGATCCTGAGGCTGAAGGACACTGCTCAGGAACTAGTCTCTGTATGTGATGACTCCTTCTGGAGAGGACCACAGACACATGGATCCTGAGATGAAGGACACTGCTCAGGAACTAGTCTCTGTATGTGATGACTCCTTCTGGAGAGGACCACAGACACATGGATCCTGAGGCTGAAGGACACTGTTCAGGAACTAGTCTCTGTATGTGATGACTCCCTCTGGAGAGGACCACAGACACGTGGATCCTGAGATGAAGCACAAGCCGGAGACCAGGGAGAGTTCTCTAACAGTAAATGTTGTAAAGGCTTCAACTGAAGAACAAAGCGAGTCTTGTCCAAACTGAACATGTGTACTTTATATTAATATAATCCCAACAAGAAGGGTAGAAGGCGGGGAGGGAGCGTGCTTGAATATATAGCTGCCCACTTATAACAGACGATGCATCAGCTGTGTCTGTCCTTCCTCAGGATGAATTAGATCCATCTTTCCTATTCCCTTTCTGTAATAATGGATCTGTGATTCTCCTCCCGTCTCGTCCTCTTTAACGGTTTCTCAGCGTGATTACGGAGCGTTAGCTTTCAGCGTTTCACCAATGTACCTTTTTCTGAAGACTGAGTTTAAAGTGGAATTAGATTGAGCGCCGGCTTTTGTCACAGTAAGTGGAAAGTGACTCTGCAGTGATTTGGGAGTTTAGTGGAGTCGGCACACTCTGATCCAGATATTGATTTTTATTAGACCTTGTTTTATTACCTGGATCTGATCTCTCTCGCTTTATATCCGATGGCTCTTTGTAGCGGATGAAAAAGGGACTATCTGACGTTACATTACTGCTAGACAGTCAAAAAGAGGCTGGAGCTTTCTTACGTTTAGTCAAATATATCCCATCATTTCACAAAAGGCCCTCGCTTGGCGATATATTCCTGAAAGGCTAAAATAAACATGTCTTAAAGGTGGGGGAGGTAGTTCACTTCAGAGACACTTGTTATATTCCATGGAACGCTCTTAACATCCCGATAGCAATGAATATCTGAAGTGCTTTGAAGCCGTGGCGCTGTAGAAAGCTCGACCAATCATCTGAGCCGGCTAAAGTAACTGGATGGCCTACCTGCCTGTCAGCCTTCCATCGGGGCACACACTGACCTCGTGCCCTCATTGGTCATGTGTGCGTTCGTGTGTGTTGGGGGAAGGGCTCTGTGAGGAAGGGGCTCTGTGAGGAAGGGGCTCTGTGAGGAAGGGGCTCTGTGAGGAAGGGGCTCTGTGAGGAAGGGGCTCTGTGAGGGAGGGGCTCTGTGAGGGAGGGGCTCTGTGAGGGAGGGGCTCTGTGAGGGAGGGGCTCTGTGAGAAGGGGCTCTGTGAGGGAGGGGCTCTGTGAGGAAGGGGCTCTGTGAGGAAGGGGCTCTGTGAGGAAGGGGCTCTGTGAGGAAGGGGCTCTGTGAGGAAGGGGCTCTGTGAGGAGGGGCTCTGTGAGGAAGGGGCTCTGTGAGGGAGGGGCTCTGTGAGGGAGGGGCTCTGTGAGGGAGGGGCTCTGTGAGGGAGGGGCTCTGTGAGGGAGGGGCTCTGTGAGGAAGGGGCTCTGTGAGGAGGGGCTCTGTGAGGAAGGGGCTCTGTGAGGAAGGGGCTCTGTGAGGAAGGGGCTCTGTGAGGAAGGGGCTCTGTGAGGAAGGGGCTCTGTGAGGAGGGGCTCTGTGAGGAAGGGGCTGTATGAAGGGGCTCTGTGAGGAAGGGGCTCTGTGAGGAAGGGGCAGATTTGTTTTCCGGTTGTGTATTTTCACATTCTAGCCTCTCGAGCTGCTTTCTCCTAAATGACCTGCCCATCTATTTTTAACGATGTTCCCTTTTACTGTTTACTTCCTGTGTTGTTAAATTAACCGGAACTTCTTTCTGCGCTCACAGTCCTCCTTAGCAACGGTCTGTTCTCCTTGGTAACGGTGAGTTTTCCTTAGCAACGGTCTGTTCTTCTTAGCAACGGTCTGTTCCTCTTAGCAACGGTCTGTTCTTCTTAGCAACGGTCTGTTCTTCTTAGCAACGGTCTGTTCTCCTTAGCAGCGGTCTGTTCTCCTTAGCAACGGTCTGTTCTTCTTAGCAACGGTCTGTTCTCCTTAGCAGCGGTCTGTTCTCCTTAGCAACGGTCTGTTCTCCTTAGCAACGGTCTGTTCTTCTTAGCAACGGTCTGTACTCCTTAGCAGCGGTCTGTTCTCCTTAGCAACGGTCTGTTCTTCTTAGCAACGGTCTGTTCTTCTTAGCAACGGTCTGTACTCCTTAGCAGCGGTCTGTTCTCCTTAGCAACGGTCTGTTCTTCTTAGCAACAGTCTGATCTCCCTAGCAGCGGTCTGTTCTCCTTAGCAACGGTCTGTTCTCCTTAGCAACGGTCTGTTCTCCTTAGCAACGGTCTGTTCTTCTTAGCAACGGTCTGTACTCCTTAGCAGCGGTCTGTTCTTCTTAGCAACGGTCTGTTCTCCTTAGCAGCGGTCTGTTCTCCTTAGCAACGGTCTGTTCTTCTTAGCAGCGGTCTGTTCTCCTTAGCAACGGTCTGTTCTTCTTAGCAACGGTCTGTACTCCTTAGCAACGGTCTGTACTCCTTAGCAGCGGTCTGTTCTTCTTAGCAACGGTCTGTACTCCTTAGCAACGGTCTGTACTCCTTAGCAGCGGTCTGTACTCCTTAGCAGCGGTCTGTTCTCCTTAGCAACGGTCTGTTCTTCTTAGCAACGGTCTGTTCTTCTTAGCAACGGTCTGTACTCCTTAGCAGCGGTCTGTTCTCCTTAGCAACGGTCTGTTCTTCTTAGCAGCGGTCTGTTCTCCTTAGCAACGGTCTGTTCTTCTTAGCAACGGTCTGTACTCCTTAGCAGCGGTCTGTTCTCCTTAGCAACGGTCTGTTCTTCTTAGCAACGGTCTGTTCTTCTTAGCAACGGTCTGTACTCCTTAGCAGCGGTCTGTTCTCCTTAGCAACGGTCTGTTCTTCTTAGCAACAGTCTGATCTCCCTAGCAACGGTCTGTTCTTCTTAGCAACAGTCTGATCTCCTTGGTAACGGTGAGTTTTCCTTAGCAACGGTCTGTTCTTCTTAGCAACGGTCTGTTCTTCTTAGCAACGGTCTGTTCTTCTTAGCAACAGTCTGTTCTTCTTAGCAACGGTCTGTTCTTCTTAGCAACAGTCTGATCTCCCTAGCAACGGTCTGTTCTTCTTAGCAACAGTCTGATCTCCTTGGTAACGGTGAGTTCTTCTTAGCAACGGTCTGTACTCCTTAGCAGCGGTCTGTTCTTCTTAGCAACGGTCTGTTCTCCTTAGCAGCGGTCTGTTCTCCTTAGCAACGGTCTGTTCTTCTTAGCAGCGGTCTGTTCTCCTTAGCAACGGTCTGTTCTTCTTAGCAACGGTCTGTACTCCTTAGCAACGGTCTGTACTCCTTAGCAGCGGTCTGTTCTTCTTAGCAACGGTCTGTACTCCTTAGCAACGGTCTGTACTCCTTAGCAGCGGTCTGTTCTCCTTAGCAACGGTCTGTTCTTCTTAGCAACGGTCTGTTCTTCTTAGCAACGGTCTGTACTCCTTAGCAGCGGTCTGTTCTCCTTAGCAACGGTCTGTTCTTCTTAGCAGCGGTCTGTTCTCCTTAGCAACGGTCTGTTCTTCTTAGCAACGGTCTGTACTCCTTAGCAGCGGTCTGTTCTCCTTAGCAACGGTCTGTTCTCCTTAGCAACGGTCTGTACTCCTTAGCAGCGGTCTGTTCTCCTTAGCAACGGTCTGTTCTTCTTAGCAACGGTCTGTTCTTCTTAGCAACAGTCTGATCTCCTTAGCAACGGTCTGTTCTTCTTAGCAACGGTCTGTACTCCTTAGCAGCGGTCTGTTCTCCTTAGCAACGGTCTGTTCTCCTTAGCAACGGTCTGTACTCCTTAGCAGCGGTCTGTTCTCCTTAGCAACGGTCTGTTCTTCTTAGCAACGGTCTGTTCTTCTTAGCAACGGTCTGTACTCCTTAGCAGCGGTCTGTTCTCCTTAGCAACGGTCTGTTCTTCTTAGCAACAGTCTGATCTCCCTAGCAACGGTCTGTTCTTCTTAGCAACAGTCTGATCTCCTTGGTAACGGTGAGTTTTCCTTAGCAACGGTCTGTTCTTCTTAGCAACGGTCTGTTCTTCTTAGCAACGGTCTGTTCTTCTTAGCAACAGTCTGTTCTTCTTAGCAACGGTCTGTTCTTCTTAGCAACAGTCTGATCTCCCTAGCAACGGTCTGTTCTTCTTAGCAACAGTCTGATCTCCTTGGTAACGGTGAGTTTTCCTTAGCAACGGTCTGCTCTCCTTAGCAACGGTCTGCTCTCCCTAGCAACGGTCTGCTCTCCTTAGCAACGGTCTGCTAACTGAAAGAAACATACCTCCTTAATGTGGACCAATCAGCATCGAGTATTCAACTAAACTGTGCTATAGAGAGCCACAGTGACACGTCCTAAAACACGGAAGTAAACTCCTTCCGGTTCATTCGATCATAAATCTATCGATTAGATTTATGATTAGAAAATTATAAAAGTAGGCTAGACATGTGGATATTATCCGGCTGAACAAAACGTGATCTGTCTCTTCAATTTATTTCGAGCTACTTTCCAAAATCCTATGGAAAGATTGCATTGGTTTTTGTCAAAGGAACCGGAAGTGAGAAAATGCTAACTTACTTCCGGGTTGTAGGACGCGTCACTGTGGCACTCTATGTGAAGTAAACAAAGGAAATAGGGGTATGTGTATGTACCTTTTACATGAAATAACACTAAGACTGGACGTGTGCTGTGGATAAGGATTGAACAAAAGATGGATTTATAAAAGAATCGTCTCTCATTGACAGCTTTTTTGCTGCTTTGAGGTTAACCCGGAGCATGAATCAGAATAGTGCTCAGACTGTATCCTGTAGATCTTCTTTGAACGCCAAAGAAAGACCAAGGTGTCCTCTAAAGTTTGTTTACTTCCATTACTGTGTATTCTGTTGTCTCCAGAGACGTTAGAGTTACGGCTGGTTTCATTGTGCCAAGGTTCACTTTATTCCCCTTTTCGACACTTCTCAAACACAACCTTAATTTTTCCCGTAAAGGGAGGCTTTCACAGCAGCAAGGAGGAGAGCTCCACGTACGTATTAAATAAAACAAGTCGACTAGGAGCCTGTAATATTCATAATAATAATATATTACGCATCAGAGAAGCCTTATTATTCATCACACACTGATCCTATGTGTCTTTGATTTTTCTGACGAGATAAATACGGGGAAATCGAGTGAAAAAGAAGAAGCAAAATGCATTCACGTAGCTTTAGTGGACAACAGCGGGAAATACATATATGTTGGGCTTTAGCTGCACATTAGTGGGATGTAGTTCAGTTGTTGTTTTAGCTTTCTTCTTGGTTTTACAACAAACAGAACAAGAAGGAAAATGCTGTTGCATAGCTGTTGGATATTGCATTTTGTAGAAACACTAGAGAATATATATATCAGGCTTTAGCTGCTGGATGTAGTTCAGTTTTATCTTGGTAAATATTCAGCACGTGTCCTTATCCTGTCCGAGCAGACTTTGATATCATATTTTCCACAGCAGATAAATCCTTACAGATGCTTCAGAGAACACCAAATATCTTGAGATAAGCTCTCCTGAAGTGCAGCGTCTGCAGCTCGGCTCCTATCTGCTCGGCGGGGTTTTTTAATCCGTCATAGAGGAGTTTCCACCATTATTTCATCCTCACAGAAAGGCTCTCTCTTCACAGCCGACCTCTCCTCCGTCGCAGCGACATTAATCATCCCGTTGGACGGGAGCGGTGTGAAACTAGTCCTGCTGGGAGGCCAAGCACGCCACGACCCTTCAGAGAACGCATGTTGAGGGGGGGGGTGTGTGTGTGTTTCTCAATCGCGAGGATGCTGGCTTGGTAGTCGCGTACTTCCAAGTCACTTCCTTCAGAAACGAAGCCAGTATGCTTCCAAGCCACGGCTTCGGAAAACGAAGGAGAATGGAACAGGCTAACAAGTGTGCCACTCTCTCTGACGGTTTCAACATAAACTGTACCGAAAATAAAAACCTCACGACGTCGATCTAATTATGAACGTGCTTTACTTTCAGGAACACATTTCTCGTGATAACAAATTAACATATGTACCAACACGTGTTCTACGCCACTACACTTACATTTAAGTGTGCTGCGTCGGTTCAGCCATTCTCCGCAAGGGTTTTTGAAATTGGTCCGTGCGCAAAGCATTGTGGGGATTTTAAGGACGCGAAGTCTACCCATGTGCATCCTCGACATTTCCCCCAAACCAAGGACGTGGCCTCGGTGGAATTCCAAGTGTGCTGGAGATTGGAACAGTCCTTTCGGCGGCACTCGATGACGTAGCATCCTTGAAATATTGGCTTGGAAGCCAGTATCCTCGAGATTGAGAAACGGCATGTGTGTGTGTGTGTGTGTGTGTGTGTGTGTGTGTGTGGTGTGTGTGTGTGTGTGTGTGTGGTGTGTGTGTGTGTGTGTGTGTGTGTGTGTGTGTGTGTGTGTGTGTGTGTGTGTGTGTGTGTGTGTGTGTGTGGTGTGTGTGTGTGTGTGTGTGTGTGTGTGTGTGTGTGTGTGTGTGTGTGTGTGTGTGTGTGTGTGTGTGTGTGGTGTGTGTGTGTGTTTGTGTGTGTGGTGTGTGTGTGTGTGTGTGTGTGTGTGTGTGTGTGTGTGTGTGTGTGTGTGTGTGTTGTGTGTGTGTGTGTGTGTGTGTTGTGTGTGGTTTATATCCACTTTACCAGATACCCTAATGCATGCTGTTCTTCGTGCACAGCTCACAGGGTTTATCGTTTAGAAGCTTGAAAGCAGTTTCTTTGGTAAAAGCAGAAACGCTATGAAACACAAGGAGTTGAACTGACGCTCTGTCTCAGGGTCACAAAGCGTGAACAACTGGACCTCGCTGCATCGCTTTAAAGACACCTACAAAAGAATTCGACCTCTGTATGATCCCTGGTTTCCATATTCACTTCAGAGATATTTAAATGTTAGGTATAGTACATGTTGTTCTTACAGTTTGCTGTTTTCATAAAGGGTTCATGTGAGGCGGCGACGGCTCTTTCAAATTGAAATATGAAATCCTTCAGTTCCGCTGGATTTGCATAATGTGAAATATCCAGAAGAGGGTCACGCCACATTTCCATCATTTCACACGTACGCTACTTAACCCCCGACGGGCCGTTATTTATTTTTAATCAGATTTTAAGAGCAGTTAATGTTCACGTTGAAAGGGAGAGGGTCCGGTGGGACTTTGAGGGATTCAAAAACAACATCAAAGAGAAATATAGATTAACATGTCTGACACCTTCCTCTGTTTCAGATGATACCAAGATCGCTCTGCACCTCAGAGACAACCAGGGTAAGTGTGTGTGTGTGTGTGTGTGTGTGTGTGTGTGTGTGTGTGTGTGTGTGTGTGTGTGTGTGTGTGTGTGTGTGTGGTGTGTGTGTGTGTGTGTGTGTGTGTGTGTGTGTGTGTGGTGTGTGGTGTGTGTGTGTGGTGTGTGTGTGTGTGTGTGTGTGTGTGTGTGTGTGTGTGTGTGTGTGTGTGTGTGTGTGTGTGTGTGTGTGTGTGTGGTGTGTGTGTGTGTGTGTGTGTGTGTGTGCATTTAGCAGATCTACTGGGACACGTCAGCTGTTCTGACCCCTTTCATACAATGCAGAGACATCAGTGAGGAGTGTGTGTGTGTGGCCTAGCATTACTATACTTGTGGGGACCTAAATCTGTTTACATAGTCACTGTGTGGGGACTCGCCTCCCTTATGGGGACAAATTAGAGGTCCCCATAAGGGGAGTCATTAATTTGAGGGTGAAGACTTGGTTAGGGTTAGGCATGTGTTGGTTAGGGTTAAGGTTAGGATAAGTCTCCAGGAAATGCATGCAAGTCAATGTAATGTCCCCTGAAGTGAGGTGTGTGTGTGTGTGTGTGTGTGTGTCCTCGGACCCTACGCCTGTTAATAGATTAAAAGTAATTGAAACAGCACATGGATCATCTTTAAGGCAGTATTAACGATCACTCGGTTTAGCGTTAACAGCAACCAGTGGACAGACTGCGGGAGGTTCATGGTCCCTCAGGATAAACCAAACTTTGGTCTGGAGCTTGAACATGTCTGTCTGACAGAATACTTCACAGTTTCGCTAAACTAAGCAGGTTAGCGTACTTAGCTCAGAGTGTCATTGTGATGAAGTGCAGAGCTGTTAGCAATGACTCAGTGTGCTTCCTGCATCGCCACACAAAGAGAAGGACATGAAAACCCCTCACGCTGTCGTTCAAAAACATTCAACCAGCTTTTGAACCACGATAAAGGATATCCCTCAGGACAGCCGTCTGCCTCAGAGGTTCTGTGCAGTCTCCCGCTGTTGGTTCAGCACGCCCCCCGCTAACCTGCAGGCATCTCAGACGTCCCGTCTCATCGTCTGGTCTCCATTTTTGTTGTTGGCCTTGATAGATGAAAACAGACATTAGAGATGTCCCGCCCCCTTTAGCCTATCATATGTACAATGTGTTGGAGCGCTAGCCAATAGGAGCGCTCTGTAGTGATGTGATGATTTTCCAGACATGATGAAATAACAGTTTTTTCGCTGCTCTCATCTGAAGTCGACTGGAGTTTGAATCTGACTTTAAAGAAGTCTCTGAAGGACAGACTCTGTTTCCTGTCCTGTCAGGAACTCACGCTGCTGACCTTGAGTCCAGTATTATCTCATGAATACTTAAACAGACCTCAAGACAAACTACCACAGAGTTTAAAGAGTGACTTTGAACTGAAAAAGTCTCTAAAACTCTGAAATCCAGTGAAATAAAAAAACATGGCTGATGTTTTAAGTCATTGTTTCAAGTTCTGAAATCAATGTTTCCATGTTAGGACATTCAGCTAAATGTTGGCTTTAAGAAATCAAATTAAAAGTGCATTTTGGGGGATAAGTAAGAACGGAAAATGATGATGAATGATGAGTGCCCCCTGCTGGTCAAACACAGAGCTGCAGCAGACAGAAGAAACACGTTGGTGCGCAGACACCGTTTTATGAACACATAGAAGCAAAGAAAGTGAAAACCATGAAGCAGATTCAGGCAGAAGAAGAAGTATAGATTCACTCTGAAAGTATTCTCCTACAGATCAGCACAGCTCACAGAGAAGAGAGAACATCTGATCCTTTACAACGAACACTACATGATGTGTTTAGCTTTTTACTAACACTGTAATCCTGATAGAGTAACAGGAGTCTGATTTGAGGTTGAGGGAACATTGGGTGTGTAAAAGTGGTGCTCTGCCTCCCCCTGGTGGTCAGAAGCTAGTACAGACGCTGCAGAAGAAGAACTCACTGACACTGATATCCTAACCTATGATTATAATACAATGTTTATTTATAAGTGGTTTGTATCTAATAATCTGAATATGCAAAGTAATTAGGAAGGAGAGTAGAAAGTACAATATTGGCTCAGAAGTATAGTGGCATAAAATGAGATGTAGGGGAATGAGGATATGTTAAACCAGATATCTGATCCTCTGTGTTTCAGCGCTTCCTGCAGAGAGCTCAGTCGACAGGAAGTCCCCTCCTCTCCACACTGGTCTGATCCTTGGCATCCTATTGGTTACGCTGGTCATGGTGGGCGGAGTTCTGATCACCGTCTACGTTTACCACCACCCGACCTCCGCCGCCAGCCTCTTCCTCATCGAGGTGAGCTTCTAAATGAGACTGGAGACCCTACAGACCTGCAGGAATGAGTCCTCCAGACCAGGGGACAGGAAGTGGGGAAAACTGACTCATTCATGGGTTTAAGGACTCATTCCTGCATATTTACTGTTTACTTTTAGACCATGTGCAAAGCTTTGTTCACATGCTACTGTGACCAGAGATGTTCCAGAATCTGGATCCATAATCACATTGAGTGAATGCTGATAAATGACCTTTGAACTATTCCATATTTCATCAGCAGTTTGCAGCGTACAGCATTCACACCGCAATTCTTTTCAAATTCCCCCCCCCCCCCCCCACAGAGGCGTCCCAGCAGGTGGCCGGCGATGAAGTTTCGTCGTGGTTCGGGACACCCGGCGTACGCTGAGGTGGAGCCGGTGGGTCCAGAGAAGGAGATCTTCATGGAGTCCGATCAGTGCTGAGGGACGCCCCCCCCCTCTCAGGATCTGAGAACAAAGACTCGTTCAGTCTGGAAGAACAACCGGAAGTGAAAGCTGAAACTGATCCCAGACCAGTGTGATGAACTGGGAACATGGGAGGGAATGGGGGAGGGGGGGAGGGGCAGGTATTGTATAGACTGGACACTGTATGGTGGAGGGGAGCAGGGTGAATTATACAAAATATATTTTCAGAGATTTCAACCTGGTGGGGTTAGACTGTCTAGGCCTTTGTATTTCCATGCTTTCCCTTCATCGTGTTGTTTTCAAGAGGGAGGGGCACAGCAGGACAAATGATGGACTGTTCCACTGCAGAGAGGCCGGGGGGGGTCAGTGGGACTGGGTTTATTTTAGTGGAAGATGTGGGGGGGTTTCTCAATGGGTGATGGGCACACTCTTTTCTACGGAGGAGGACAAGGGCCACACAACTGAGAAGAATTCTGAGACATGTCAGAATATGTCCGAAAAAAGTCTGAATTGTACGAGATAAAAAAAAGTGTATTCTGAAGAAAGAAAGGAATTCTGAAACATTTCAGAAAGAAAATCTGAATTTTGAGAAAAAAATTCTGATAAAAGTCTGAATTCTGGACCAAATTGAAATTCTGTAAAATGTCAGAAAAAAGTCGTAAATCTATGAAATTTTTTTGAAATTCTGAGAAAGACGGTTGAAAAAGTCCGAATTCTGGAGAGAGCAACTTCTGAAGTCTGAGAACAATTATTTATTCTGGAGAAAAATTCAGAAAAAAGTCTGAATTCAGAGAAAAAAGTAAGAGTTCTGAATTCAGAGATAGAGAGTTCTGAATTCAGAGAAAGAGAGTTCTGAATTCAGAGATAGAGAGTTCTGAATTCAGAGATAGAGAGTTCTGAATTCAGAGAAAGAGAGTTCTGAATTCAGAGAAAGAGAGTTCTGAATTCAGAGATAGAGAGTTCTGAATTCAGAGAAAGAGAGTTCTGAATTCAGAGAAAGAGAGTTCTGAATTCAGAACTCTCTTTCTCTGAATTCAGAACTCTCTATCTCTGAATTCAGAGAAAGAGAGTTCTGAATTCAGAGATAGAGAGTTCTGAATTCAGAGAAAGAGAGTTCTGAATTCAGAGATAGAGAGTTCTAAATTCAGAGATAGAGAGTTCTAAATTCAGAGATAGAGAGTTCTGAATTCAGAGAAAGAGAGTTCTGAATTCAGAACTCTCTATCTCTGAATTCAGAGAAAGAGAGTTCTGAATTCAGAGATAGAGAGTTCTGAATTCAGAGAAAGAGAGTTCTGAATTCAGAGAAAGAGAGTTCTGAATTCAGAGATAGAGTTCTGAATTCAGAGATAGAGAGTTCTGAATTCAGAGATAGAGAGTTCTGAATTCAGAGATAGAGAGTTCTGAATTCAGAGATAGAGAGTTCTGAATTCAGAGATAGAGAGTTCTGAATTCAGAGATAGAGAGTTCTGAATTCAGAGATAGAGTTCTGAATTCAGAGATAGAGAGTTCTGAATTCAGAGAAAGAGAGTTCTGAATTCAGAGAAAGAGAGTTCTGAATTCAGAGAAAGAGAGTTCTGAATTCAGAGATAGAGAGTTCTGTTCACGAGGCCCGAATCCTCCTCCGTGCTTTTCCCCACATCTTGTTACCATTTCTATTTTTGACTTTTTGCCGTTTCCTTCTCATCACTGCCGTCGCCATTTTGTCCCCGGCTAGAGTTTGCACTTTTATTTCTTCATGTGGTTCTAATGCAACAAGACAGGCGCTTGAGAGTGTGTGAATGCTGAGTGTATTTTCTAAGAGTGTGTGTTCTGCGAGTGTGTGACTTTAAAGACAGTGGACCTGCTTTATGGGTGAGTATTTCTGAGCACAGGTTTCTGATTCCTCTGAAGAACAGAAAACACACTGGTTCGGAGTCTTTGGGGGTGTGTTCCAACATCACATTAATGTGAATACCGAGGCCAACACATCAGATTCAGGAACTCACGTCGGACAGCAGTTCAGAACTTTATGTTTTATCAGTGGCCTTTCTTTCTCTACTTTTTTACTTAAATGTGATTCCCACCATCACGCAGACGTTCAGAGCTACGGTTCAACTATCGTAAAACCAATGATTGTAGACTTAGAACCTGGACTTCTACTGAAACATAAAGCGTGCAATATTAGCCTACACCCGTTTGGTTTGACACTGTAAATACAATTTCATTTTATATAAACAACTTGTCATCACATTAAGACCAAAGACTAATCAGCATCTTGATTTCAGATATTTACCTCAAGGCGAGAAAACCATCAAAAAACTAAAATAACGACTTCTTTCAACTCTTTGTTTACGGTTAAGCACTTGCGATGATTTGACAGCTAACAATTCATTCATTTAGGCCCCGGGCTAAACGCATAGGATTAACGCAATCGCAAAAAAGCTTCCGTCCACACGCCGGATAGTGTCTGTCCGCACGAGACAGCTCCGTTTAGCTCCAACCGCTGGAGAAGCTGCAGTACATACGCCGAGCCTGTAGTGGCGCTACCGGGCAGAGTTTCTCGCCAGTCAACGTGAATTAAAGTTGAAATCTTCCGGACAAAATTACAAAAGTGCCGGTCAAAAGTCTTCTTTGTTATTTATTGAGGTTTAAAACAAATGAATAACGAATCTATATAATAATAAAATACACGGAGCCTCTCTTTCTCCTCCCTCTCTTCGGACAGCGCCAGCGTCTCTCACGCAGCAGCTGATCCAGTATGAGTGACCCGGCCGACAGTAAAAATAAACATATGTATAACTAGTTTAGGTAGTTTGAGAGGTGTCTCCGTCAGATTAGACGTTTAGGTCCATATCGAGAGAAAGATAAATTATCTGAATTCAGAGTTTACTTTGACGCGGGGTGAGCAGACGCGGGGTGAGCGGGGGAGGCGGGGCTATTGCCTCATCATTATCAGAAAATGATCGTATAGGGCGTACACACGGAGCCGTTGGACCCCCAGAGCGTTGCGTATGCCGTTCTATCCACCTTGGGGCCCGTTATCGTTTCCACAGTCGTTGGTGCCGTATTCGGTCGTCCTCGTGAGGCCGAACGGTCTATACGACACTAAACGGTAACGCAACCGACCGTTTCCGTCCTCGTGTGGCCGGGGCCTAATATTAAAGACATTAAAATAACATTTGCACCCGATAACAGCAGCTCCTTGGCTCCTCCTTCTTCCCCAAATCTAGGGTTAGCATCTAGAAACTACCATCAATTTGCGCCACTGTACGCTACAAAAAATTACCATCATTTACGTAGGCTACGAACTCGGGTTTAGACAACAGAGTGGTTCAGGAATGAGTCCTAAAACCTAGCATTGAGAATGTTAGCGCCTCTTGTTCCCTGGGCTTTAAGTCAATGGCTTTCTGAATGTGTTTTTGGTTGTGAGACTGAAATAAGAGATTTTAACGTAACGGCGGTTGCTAACAAGAGTCTAAACGTCATCAAGCCCAACGTTAGCCACCTTTAGCTTAGCGGTACGTGAATATAGAGAATACATCATCCCAGCACCTACTTCTCAAAACTGTCGTGAAGTTTTCAAGGCGTTCGGTCGACTTTAACATCTAGAATTAAAACATTAAAAACCACAAATCGAGTTGGCTAATCTGCACGTTTGAAAAGATAAATGAGCGGACACAAAGGGGGCGGAGCTTAACTAACTGACACCTTCCATTTAAACACAATCTAACCAATCACCATGCACAAAAACCAAATCAATGACTTTCTGGCTGTTTTTTTCCTTGTTTTTTTCAAACACTCTGTTTTGATGACGACTCGTAACTCCTCTCCGTGGCGCTGTTTGAAAACAGGATATATATCACGACAAAGGGTTAGGGTCTAACATCTGCTTATTGAAGTGTTTTATAACCGCGTCCGGACACTTTCACCCCTTCTTACTTTTGATGACGATAACTAGGTGTTTCTGAGACAGGTGACCAATCACGAGACTCCGTATCATATCCGTCTGTACTTCCTGTAACTTCTGTTGTTTTGATTACATTTGAAATAATAAACAATGTTGTTCAAATCAGAAATCACTCGAGCATCACTTGGTTCTGTTCTGCACGACCCATTTCATGCATTCCAACGCGTTCTGCATTATTTACCTATTATATTATTATTATATTTACCTGCTGTAATGAAGATACAAAGCATGCCTTTAAATCAGGACAGGTTGTTCCCCACAGCTTCCTGCAGACGCTTCCTTTTAGACTTTAAAGCATCTCAAAGGGAGCGAGACAGAGATGTCTGCAGAGAGCATGCTTCCCTGCAGACTGAGGAGAGAACAACACGACGACAGAGAGGAGCGACAGAGGGAATGGTATGGACCGTTTAGATCTAGAAGCATGAAAAGAGATAGTGTGTGTGTGTGTGTGTGTGTGTGTGTGTATGTGTGTGTGTGGCCTAGCACTATACTTGTGGGGACCTACATCTGTTTACACAGTCACGTGTGGGGACTCGCCTCCCTTTATGGGGACAAATTGGAGGTCCCCACAAGGGAGTCATTATTTTTAGGGTGAAGACTTGGTTAGGTTAAGGGTTAGGGTTAAGGTAAGGGTTAGGCATGTGTTGGTTAAGGTTAGGATAAGTCACCAGGCACTGTATGTAAGTCAATGTAATGTCCCCTGGTGTGTGTGTGTGTGTGTGTGTGCGTGTGTGCGTGTGTGTGTGTGTTTTGACCTTAATCGAAATGTTCTGTTCTTTTCAAAAGCTTTTTTAGTCTGATGCTTCGATTCATTTCAAACAGACCGTTCAACAAAAGGATAGGCCTACCCACACATTAAATATTGGAGTGTGGACTGTGGGTAATGTCCGCAGTAACGACTCTTACATGTCTAATATGTCTAATATGTGTAAAGCGTTTTGAGCTCTAATAAAAAATGTAATGCATTATTATCATTATTATTATTATTGTTCTCTCTTAGTAAGATCCCATGTTCATCACATGGTGGTCTTCCCTTGACTTGCAGAGGAAGTCCATGCTCTCCTTCTGGACAACAATCTATCACTGTTTTGTGAAAGTCCTCCTGATCTCCCTCTAGTTTCAAAAGTCTAGCTTGTTGATCGCGTCTCTGTAGAATAACAGTAGCAACAAGCACCTGTGGGCTCACGTGCGCCCCCTGCAGTGCGGCAGAGGTTATGGCTGCCTCCCCTGGTGCTTTCTCATTGCCGTTGTGTGATGAGACCAGCGAGCCTAAATATCAAACGTGAAATAAGTTCTTTAGAGACTATGGATGGCGAGGACACATGTAATAAAGGATCTACAAACATTACATTGGTGACAGACAGTGAGACGGTGCAGGCACGCGCTTAGGGCCGCGCTCCAGCCAGTGACTGTGGGGTGACGCATTCTGAGGTGAGAGCTCACCTCAGAATGCGTCACCCCACAGTCACTGGCTGGAGCGCGCTCACTAAATAAGTGCCCGCGTTAAATTAGTGCCCGCGCTCCAGCCAGTTCCTGTGGGCTCACGAGAGGCAGAGCTCGTCCCCGCCTCTCTCCTCATCGCTCCCATGTAGCCTAGTCGTAGCGGAGCTCGGCCAATTTGCTGATTTTGACTATAAAAAGCGATTGGAATCAAACAGAAATCACACTGACAACACAGATCAGTGGAGACATTTTATTATTATTACTATTTAGTTTTTCTTTAGATGTTTTTGCGTTACATTGGAGCATGACCTGCCTCCCCTGCCTGCACCTCGCTGTTATATTAATATATTGCTGCTGTAAACCATAGACTGTAAACAGGTATATGAAGGTGTAAACAGGTCCATCACCTGAGAGCGGAGGCTCTGCTGCCTCTAGTGGCGACTCAGAGAAACTGCTCTTCATGAAGGAGCTCATAGTCCATTAATCAATTAGCAGGGAACTGTTTTAAAGGTTTATTAATCATTTAAAGCTTAATATTCCCTAGTTCCCAATTATGCTT
This sequence comes from Harpagifer antarcticus, assembly GCA_902827135.1. Taxonomy (NCBI): domain Eukaryota; kingdom Metazoa; phylum Chordata; class Actinopteri; order Perciformes; family Harpagiferidae; genus Harpagifer; species Harpagifer antarcticus. The sequence goes on from CADEHL010000136.1 coordinate 38,853, forward strand.
TAATTGTTGGCTAATTAAAATAATTTGAATAAAATATATATTTGTATAAACTGGTGACGATTAAAAATAAATAAAAATGACTTTAAAAAATACATTTAAAAATGAAAAATAATATATATTTATATTGTTGGTGATTTAAAATTAATAATTAATAAAACATTTAAAAAATAAATGTTAAAATATATTGCTTTACTGTTGGTTAATTAAAAAACACTAAAATAATAATTACAATATTAATACAAATTACGTGTGTGTGTGTGTGTGTGTGTGTGTGTGTGTGTGTGTGTGTGTGTGTGTGTGTGTGTGTGTGTGTGTGTGTGTGTGTGTGTGTGTGTGTGTGTGTGTGTGTGTGTGTGTGTGTGTGTGTGTGTGTGTGTGTGTGTGTGTGTGTGTGTGTGTGTGTGTGTGTGTGTGTGTGTGTGTGTGTGTGTGTGTGTGTGTGTGTGTGTGTGTGTGTGTGTGTGTTAGTGCAGGTGTTTAAAACCCCCGTTGAAGAAAGAGTCGTCACTTATTCAACCGTTTGGTCAAAAAACACATTTATTTGGACCGAAAAGAAGAACGTTTCACGACACAGTGCATTTAGCAGATCTACTGGGACACGTCAGCTGTTCTGACCCCTTTCACACAATGCAGAGGAGCAGCCCTCTGACTCACACCTGAGGCTCGTGTGTGTGTATGTGTGTGTGTGTGTCAGTTTCTACAGCATTCCTACGATAACAAGCGTTCAGTCAGTTTTAAAGAGTTCATGCTTTAATGTTCAAAAAGCTCTTTATTTTCCTCATATGTTTTCACCCTCCGTCTGAAACCAGAGCCCTTTACATGCATTAAAAGCAGAATAATGCCTCTTTAGATCCTGGGTTTCAGGAGCTTATTGCATTTCAAAGACACGTCAGCGACAAAGGGTTCAGATGTCTCAAGGTGAGAGACATTTCAAAGCAGGACCTGATTGACACCACGGTACCTGAAGCTAGAACACACAGCGGGTCAAACGGGTCACCAGATGGAACCAGTGGTGTGTGTAGAGCTAACGTGAGGTGACTGGAGAACACACAGAGGGTCAAACGGGTCACCAGATGGAACCAGTGGTGTGTGTGTAGAGCTAACGTGAGGTGACTGGAGAACACACAGCGGGTCAAACGGGTCACCAGATGGAACCAGTGGTGTGTGTAGAGCTAACGTGAGGTGACTGGAGAACACACAGAGGGTCAAACGGGTCACCAGATGGAACCAGTGGTGTGTGTAGAGCTAACGTGAGGTGACTGGAGAACACAGAGGGTCAAACGGGTCACCAGATGGAACCAGTGGTGTGTGTAGAGCTAACGTGAGGTGACTGGAGAACACAGAGGGTCAAACGGGTCACCAGATGGAACCAGTGGTGTGTGTAGAGCTAACGTGAGGTGACTGGAGAACACACAGAGGGTCAAACGGGTCACCAGATGGAACCAGTGGTGTGTGTAGAGCTAACGTGAGGTGACTGGAGAACACACAGCGGGTCAAACGGGTCACCAGATGGAACCAGTGGTGTGTGTAGAGCTAACGTGAGGTGACTGGAGAACACACAGAGGGTCAAACGGGTCACCAGATGGAACCAGTGGTGTGTGTAGAGCTAACGTGAGGTGACTGGAGAACACACAGAGGGTCAAACGGGTCACCAGATGGAACCAGTGGTGTGTGTAGAGCTAACGTGAGGTGACTGGAGAACACAGAGAGGGTCAAACGGGTCACCAGATGGAACCAGTGGTGTGTGTAGAGCTAACGTGAGGTGACTGGAGAACACACAGAGGGTCAAACGGGTCACCAGATGGAACCAGTGGTGTGTGTAGAGCTAACGTGAGGTGACTGGAGAACACACAGAGGGTCAAACGGGTCACCAGATGGAACCAGTGGTGTGTGTAGAGCTAACGTGAGGTGACTGGAGAACACAGAGGGTCAAACGGGTCACCAGATGGAACCAGTGGTGTGTGTAGAGCTAACGTGAGGTGACTGGAGAACACACAGCGGGTCAAACGGGTCACCAGATGGAACCAGTGGTGTGTGTAGAGCTAACGTGAGGTGACTGGAGAACACACAGCGGGTCAAACGGGTCACCAGATGGAACCAGTGGTGTGTGTAGAGCTAACGTGAGGTGACTGGAGAACACACAGAGGGTCAAACGGGTCACCAGATGGAACCAGTGGTGTGTGTAGAGCTAACGTGAGGTGACTGGAGAACACACAGCGGGTCAAACGGGTCACCAGATGGAACCAGTGGTGTGTGTAGAGCTAACGTGAGGTGACTGGAGAACACACAGAGGGTCAAACGGGTCACCAGATGGAACCAGTGGTGTGTGTAGAGCTAACGTGAGGTGACTGGAGAACACAGAGGGTCAAACGGGTCACCAGATGGAACCAGTGGTGTGTGTAGAGCTAACGTGAGGTGACTGGAGAACACACAGAGGGTCAAACGGGTCACCAGATGGAACCAGTGGTGTGTGTAGAGCTAACGTGAGGTGACTGGAGAACACACAGAGGGTCAAACGGGTCACCAGATGGAACCAGTGGTGTGTGTAGAGCTAACGTGAGGTGACTGGAGAACACACAGCGGGTCAAACGGGTCACCAGATGGAACCAGTGGTGTGTGTAGAGCTAACGTGAGGTGACTGGAGTGTGTCCACAGCAGCTGACTCAAGGAGGAGTCTCAGTGTCTGCAAAGCCTCTTACAACACCCATTTATCCCCAAAGACTTTGGATAAGGCTGCTTCCAACTTCTATCTTCAAATCAGTTTTCAGATTCATTCGGTCGACAAAACATAATCATTCATCTGGATTTGGACCTCTGGACATTTCTCATCTTGTCAAATTAGGAACAGAAACTCAAACATATTTAGTTTTTAACACAAAATCCTGCAAAAATAGATAAATGTAGAAGCTTTAAAACGTCTAATCCAAACCGCTGCCTCACAGCCATCAACAGGCTACAGATGCATTTAAGTAATAATCAATAACGGCTTTAGAGGCTCCAGGAAAGCATTTTAGGTTTGGTCACAACAATCAGTTACAGAACATCTCACATTATTGACTTTAGTAACAGTCGAGTAGTGCACGTTGAAGGATGCAGTCTGAAGGATGCAGTCTGAAGGATGCAGTCTGAAGGATGCAGTCTGAAGGATGCACGTTGAAGGATGCAGTCTGAAGGATGCACGCTGAAGGATGCACGCTGAAGGATGCAGTCTGCCGGTGTAACGTTGAAGGATGCAGTCTGCCAGTGTAACGTTGAAGGATGCAGTATGAAGGATGCAGTCTGAAGGATGCAGTCTGCCAGTGTAACGTTGAAGGATGCAGTCTGAAGGATGCAGTCTGATGGATGCACTCTGAAGGATGCAGTCTGCCAGTGTAACGTTGAAGGATGCAGTCTGAAGGATGCAGTCTGAAGGATGCACTCTGATGGATGCAGTCTGAAGGATGCAGTCTGAAGGATGCAGTCTGATGGATGCAGTCTGAAGGATGCAGTCTGAAGGATGCAGTCTGAAGGATGCAGTCTGAAGGATGCACTCTGAAGGATGCAGTCTGAAGGATGCAGTCTGAAGGATGCAGTCTGCCGGTGTAACGTTGAAGGATGCAGTCTGAAGGATGCAGTCTGAAGGATGCACTCTGAAGGATGCACTCTGAAGGATGCAGTCTGAAGGATGCAGTCTGCCGGTGTAACGTTGAAGGATGCAGTCTGAAGGATGCAGTCTGCCGGTGTAACGTTGAAGGATGCAGTCTGAAGGATGCAGTCTGAAGGATGCAGTCTGAAGGATGCAGTCTGAAGGATGCACTCTGAAGGATGCAGTCTGAAGGATGCACTCTGAAGGATGCACTCTGAAGGATGCAGTCTGAAGCAAAAGGCCTCGTCGTCACGGCGAAGAACAACAAACGGATAAACAGTCAAATGTTTGAAAAGATCAATGGAAACCGTCTCAGTGAAATCTGTTACCCTTTTCCCTCCAATCAGAAGCAGCTTCAGAGCGTCGGAGCGATCCGATTGGCCATCGGAGACGTTAGTCTGGAATCAAACAGAGGCATTATTAACACAGATCTAGAGGACATATTATTAAACATGTAGTGTCTCCACTGGGCCATGATGTCTCCACTGGGCCATGATGTCTCCACTGGGCCATGATGTCTCCACTGGGACATGATGTCTCCACTGGGACATGATGTCTCCACTGGGACATGATGTCTCCACTGGGCCATGATGTCTCCACTGGGACATGATGTCTCCACTGGGCCATGATGTCTCCACTGGGACATGATGTCTCCACTGGGCCATGATGTCTCCACTGGGACATGATGTCTCCACTGGGCCATGATGTCTCCACTGGGACATGATGTCTCCACTGGGACATGATGTCTCCACTGGGACATGATGTCTCCACTGGGCCATGATGTCTCCACTGGGACATGATGTCTCCACTGGGACATGATGTCTCTACTGGGACATGATGTCTCCACTGGGACATGATGTCTCCACTGGGACATGATGTCTCCACTGGGCCATGATGTCTCCACTGGGACATGATGTCTCCACTGGGACATGATGTCTCTACTGGGACATGATGTCTCCACTGGGACATGATGTCTCCACTGGGACATGATGTCTCCACTGGGCCATGATGTCTCCACTGGGCCATGATGTCTCCACTGGGACATGATGTCTCTACTGGGACATGATGTCTCCACTGGGACATGATGTCTCCACTGGGACATGATGTCTCCACTGGGCCATGATGTCTCCACTGGGCCATGATGTCTCCACTGGGACATGTCTCCACTGGGACATGTCTCCACTGGGCCATGATGTCTCTACTGGGACATGATGTCTCCACTGGGCCATGTCTCCACTGGGCCATGATGTCTCTACTGGGACATGATGTCTCCACTGGGACATGATGTCTCCACTGGGACATGATGTCTCCACTGGGACATGATGTCTCCACTGGGACATGATGTCTCCACTGGGACATGATGTCTCTACTGGGACATGATGTCTCTACTGGGACATGATGTCTCCACTGGGACATGATGTCTCCACTGGGACATGATGTCTCCACTGGGACATGATGTCTCCACTGGGACATGTCTCCACTGGGACATGTCTCCACTGGGACATGATGTCTCTACTGGGACATGATGTCTCCACTGGGCCATGTCTCCACTGGGCCATGATGTCTCCACTGGGCCATGATGTCTCCACTGGGACATGTCTCTACTGGGCCATGATGTCTCCACTGGGCCATGATGTCTCTACTGGGCCATGATGTCTCTACTGGGACATGATGTCTCCACTGGGCCATGATGTCTCCACTGGGCCATGATGTCTCTACTGGGACATGATGTCTCCACTGGGCCATGATGTCTCTACTGGGACATGTCTCTACTGGGCCATGATGTCTCCACTGGGCCATGATGTCTCTACTGGGACATGATGTCTCCACTGGGCCATGATGTCTCCACTGGGCCATGATGTCTCTACTGGGACATGTCTCTACTGGGCCATGATGTCTCCACTGGGCCATGATGTCTCTACTGGGACATGATGTCTCCACTGGGCCATGATGTCTCTACTGGGACATGTCTCTACTGGGCCATGATGTCTCCACTGGGCCATGATGTCTCTACTGGGACATGATGTCTCCACTGGGACATGATGTCTCCACTGGGCCATGTCTCTACTGGGACATGATGTCTCTACTGGGACATGTCTCCACTGGGCCATGATGTCTCTACTGGGACATGATGTCTCTACTGGGACATGATGTCTCCACTGGGACATGATGTCTCTACTGGGACATGTCTCCACTGGGACATGTCTCCACTGCGACAACAGGTTTCTTGTTTTATTAACTTCACCCCAAAGATATGGTCTTGAGTTCTTTGAGAGGACGGGTCCACGTTTAGAGACAAAGAGACGCATTCTGACAATTAATCATTTAATCAATTAATCAATTAATGATTTATTAATAACTCTGTGGATCCTCTCATTGTTGCAGGGAAGGTTTCACACAGGGATTTGAGCCTCTGCAGACCATTGACATGCACTACAGCCCACAGGAGAGGGAGCTGCTCATGTGTCCTCCTGTCCTCCTGTCCTCCTGTCCTCCTAAACTAGGGTCTGCCCACACGGGGAAAGGTAGGAATCCCTACAGGGGTCTAAAAGTGTTCTGATGTCTCCTTCAAAGTGTGCTCAGTGAGCCAATGGAAGAAGACAGGAAGGTCTGTGCACTCACTGGCCAGCGGCTCCACCTCCAGGGTTTTGGACAGACTCAGCGATGAGCTCTGCTTGGGTCTGGCTCCCAGCTCTCTTCCCTCTCTGTTCTGGTTCTGGTTCTCCTCCTCCTTCACCTCCTCCTCTTCCACATGGTAGAAGCCCCCCTCCTCCGCCACCATCTTCTCCACCCTCTCCAGCAGCCTTCCCACCTGAGGGTGCTCTCCGAACTCAGAGTTATTGATCACAAAGTACCTCCGGTGGCACCTCTCCAGGACCCACTGCAGGTCCTTGCCCTCCCTGCGGATGTACCTCTCGATGGAGATGCTCCTCAGGACCTCGGCCCAGGTGAAGACCACCACGGTGTGCCTCCACACGCGCTCCCCGAACAGGCTCACGTGCTCCTCGATGCGCTGCCGGTCCACTTCGGTGAACATGCCCACGGGGATGGCGAGCAGGAAGGCGTGAGGGCCGGGGGGGCAGAGAGACGCTCCTCTCAGCAGCTCCTGCTTGTAGGAAGGAGGCGTGTCCTGAGCGGAGAACCATCCGGGAGTATCCACCACCGTCACCTGCCGCTCCATCACCTGCAGAGTCACCTGGGTCAGTCACACTCTCACTGAAGCACCTCCGTGCAGGAGAAACACTCAGGGCTAGTACTTTAGGAGAAACACTCAGGGCTAGTACTTTAGGAGAAACACTCAGGGCTAGTACTTTAGGAGAAACACTCAGGGCTAGTACTTTAGGAGAAACACTCAGGGCTAGTACTTTAGGAGAAACACTCAGGGCTAGTACTTTAGGAGAAACACTCAGGGCTAGTACTTGAGTAAAAGTACAAGTACTCAGATCTTGTACTTCAGGAGAAACACTCAGGGCTAGTACTTGAGTAAAAGTAGATGTACTCAGATCTTGTACTTCAGGAGAAACACTCAGGGCTAGTACTTGAGTAAAAGTAGAAGTACTCAGATCTTGTACTTCAGGAGAAACACTCAGGGCTAGTACTTGAGTAAAAGTAGAAGTACTCAGATCTTGTACTTCAGGAGAAACACTCAGGGCTAGTACTTGAGTAAAAGTAGAAGTACTCAGATCTTGTACTTCAGGAGAAACACTCAGGGCTAGTACTTGAGTAAAAGTAGAAGTACTCAGATCTTGTACTTCAGGAGAAACACTCAGGGCTAGTACTTGAGTAAAAGTAGAAGTACTCAGATCTTGTACTTCAGGAGAAACACTCTCACTCAAAGGTCTTAGTACTTATACTTTCACTCAAGAACAAGGTCTGAGTACTTGTACTCAGACCTGACTGAGGGTATCAGTACCTCCGTCTCTCTCTTCACGCAGAACTCGGCGGCTCGCTCCAGGTGGAACTCCTCCTTCCCCAGGATGGTGTTTCCTGTCAGACTTTTCCCCGGCCACCTCCACCCGAGGACCACCAGGCGGAGCTCCGGCAGACGAGCCGGCGTCGCCCCCGCCTGCCGGGACCTCTCCTCTGATCCCGCCTGCCGGGACCTCTCCTCTGATCCCGCCTGCCGGGACCTCTCCTCTGATCCCGCCTGCCGGGACCTCTCCTCTGATCCCGGAGCATCTGTGGAACCTCAGAGCAGATGAAGGAGGTGGCTGGGTTACAGCAGCGTGATGAGGACACGAGCAGAGCCACTACCTCTACAGCAGTGGTTCCCAACCTTTTTTGTCTTGTGTACCCCCTGAGCCTTTTGTCATACCATGAGTACCCCCTCACTCATACGTGCTGATGATCCTTCACAAGTAGAACGTAACTGATTATTGAATGAAAATAACTTTATTTCATCGCCTTAATTTGAACATCTAATTCTCAGGCATTTTCTTAATTTTAACTTAATACACTCAATAAGAATAAATAAAAATGAATATGTTGCCTTGAAAATAAATAATATAATCAAATAAATACATATGAAATCAAAATAATCAACTTATCTTTGCTATATATATATCTTGTAACATTTAGGCTTAAACCATGGAGCTCCTTTGAATAAGTCCCCTTTAAACAGGCATTTAAACTTTAATTCAGGAACAAAACACAATATCCAGAATCAGTATAGGCCTAGCAGTTTCTTTTCACCAGTCATTTACAACTTTTTAAGCACAGTTAGTATATGTTTATAAAATGGACAAGTCAAATCAAGCAATCTGATGTTTCTTAGTCGTGATATAATGAGCGGATATCCAGGGAATAGTTGTTGTTACTTTTCACAAATCAGTATCCCTCTGCGTCTGAGAACCGTTATAAAATCCTAAACTAAACTTTATATAGTAAACTAACTAACTAACTAACTAACTAAGCTTAAGAGGGAAACATTTAAGGTTAACTTCGACCTCCGGGTGGGCTTACTATGGAGGAGTGGATTGAGAAGTTCCTATCTCCAGAAAAAAAAGCACCTAAACGACGACATTCGCTATCTGTTATTGTTGTTGCATAGCAACCACCTCGCACTATGTGCAGAAGGCAACGGAGGGACGGTTTTATTTTATTCCCGGGCTGATTTTTAGTCCCAGTCCGCCACTGAATGTAGCTATTATGTAAGGTAGTTGTAAATCAAACAAGTGCAGTACATGCTATGTTATAAAGCCGTGGAGGGCGGGAGTTCATAAACCAAAGAGTAACCGCCCTTACGGGACGCTGTAATAAGTAAAGCGAACGCACCCGCAAGGACACCTGGCCTCCTATTGGTTGAGGGATTTTGACAGGATTGTTGCACAAAAGTTTCGAGCGCGCACAGAATAAATCTGAGAGCAGAACAAATCTGTAAACAGCAATATATCTGAGTGCAAGCGTACAGTTTGAGCAGAAGCAGAGCAAAGTGCAAGCAGGCACTATTTGAGTGGAGGACAGGGTTTGAGGGAAATAAATACATAAAGTATGCTCTCAAATTTAAATACCACGCTCTTGAATAAAGATAGGGAATAACCCCCATAGTTTATGTCCGACGCATCTTTGTAACGCACGAAGGACAGGAGCTTCTCCACTCACATCTGTCATGTCATCCAGCTGCAAAGCGAACTGACCGGCTAGTTTTATTTTGTTCACCACTTGTCCAATTATATTAACAGACATATCATTGATCCGACGGGATACGGTGTTATTCGACAGGGGAACTTTCTTGAGTGCTTCGGCTGCTTTCTTGGCTGGCCGGCTCTGTTGTGATTGTCTTCTATCATAATTTCGGCCAACGCAGCCTCTGCAGGGAGAATGAGCTCCTCAACAATAGAGTGAGGTTTTTTTAGCCACAAGCAGGGACACGGCGTGAGATGCCTCGAATGCTTTCATTGACACATTCGTGGCTTTCATCATTACTGTCTGGCTCGACTTCAATTCCGACAGCTTTCGTCTGAAAAATTATTCACTTTTATCGACACTTCCCGAGTGTTTGGTGCTCTGGTGTCTCTGTAAATGCGCTGGCTTCATCGCACTATTAGCCAGGACTTCACCGCAAAAGAAGCACTGAGGCTGCGGTGGGTCCGCAGAAGAATAAATGAATCAAAATAATATATATGTTTCACTGCCTTGGTTTCAGTTTGGCCTCTTTCTTACGTTTCTCTGCGGGCTCCTCTGAACCCTGGCCTGAACCCAGAGCAAGCGGACGTTTCAGCCATTTATCCATAGCGCAGACCTACCCGTATTTTTCTGGCTGCAGGTAAGCAGCTGTTTTCATTGTGGGATTTTGGCGCGGTTGTGCCACAGACTATTGTCTCCCTAGGGAAACAAATCGCGCACTATCATTTTTGACGGGATTATTTTTTTTTTTTACTTGTCACCTTGGAATTCCACGTACCCCCTACAGTTCCCTCGCGTACCCCTAGGGGTACGCGTACCCCCGGTTGGGAAACACTGCTCTACAGCACAGACATTATGAAGGTTACTGCTCAGGCAGAGGTGCACAAGTACTCTGACCTTGTTCTGGAGTCAAAGTACAAGTACTCTGACCTTGTTCTGGAGTCAAAGTACAAGTACTCTGACCTTGTACTTGAGTAAAAGTAGAAGTACTCTGACCTTGTTCTGGAGTAAAAGTAGAAGTACTCTGACCTTGTTCTTGAGTAAAAGTAGAAGTACTCTGACCTTGTACTTGAGTTGAAGTAGAAGTACTCAGATCTTGTACTTGAGTAAAAATAGAAGTACTCAGATCTTGTACTTGAGTTAAAGTACAAGTACTCAGATCTTGTACTGGAGTAAAAGTACAAGTACTCTGACATTGTACTTGAGTAAAAGTACAAGTACTCAGATCTTGTACTTGAGTAAAAGTACAAGTACTCAGATCTTGTACTTGAGTTAAAGTAGAAGTACTCAGATCTTGTACTTGAGTAAAAATAGAAGTACTCAGATCTTGTACTTGAGTAAAAGTACTCAGATCTTGTACTTGAGTAAAAGTACAAGTACTCAGATCTTGTACTTGAGTAAAAGTACAAGTACTCAGATCTTGTACTTGAGTAAAAGTACAAGTACTCAGATCTTGTACTTGAGTTAAAGTAGAAGTACTCAGATCTTGTACTTGAGTAAAAATAGAAGTACTCAGATCTTGTACTTGAGTAAAAGTACTCAGATCTTGTACTTGAGTAAAAGTACAAGTACTCAGATCTTGTACTTGAGTAAAAGTACAAGTACTCAGATCTTGTACTTGAGTAAAAGTACAAGTACTCAGATCTGGTACTTGAGTAAAAGTACAAGTACTCAGATCTTGTACTTGAGTAAAAGTACAAATACTCAGATCTTGTACTTGAGTAAAAGTACAAATACTCAGATCTTGTAATTGAGTTAAAGTACTCAGATCTTGTACTTTTTATTTTACCTTTATTTAACCAGGATAGGTCTCATTGAGTCCTGGCCCAAGAATGGTAACGGCACAGTTTAACTAGTACTTGAGTTAAAGTAGAAGTACTCAGATCTTGTTCTTGAGTAAAAGTAGAAGTACTCAGATCTTGTTCTTGAGTAAAAGTACAAGTACTCAGATCTTGTTCTTGAGTAAAAGTACAAATACTCAGATATTGTACTTGAGTAAAAGTACAAGTACTCAGATCTTGTTCTTGAGTAAAAGTAGAAGTACTCAGATCTTGTTCTTGAGTAAAAGTAGAAGTACTCAGATCTTGTTCTTGAGTAAAAGTACAAGTACTCAGATCTTGTTCTTGAGTAAAAGTACAAATACTCAGATATTGTACTTGAGTAAAAGTACAAGTACTCAGATCTTGTTCTTGAGTAAAAGTAGAAGTACTCAGATCTTGTTCTTGAGTAAAAGTAGAAGTACTCAGATCTTGTACTTGAGTAAAAGTAGAAGTACTCAGATCTTGTTCTTGAGTAAAAGTAGAAGTACTCAGATCTTGTTCTTGAGTAAAAGTAGAAGTACTCAGATCTTGTTCTTGAGTAAAAGTAGAAGTACTCAGATCTTGTACTTGAGTAAAAGTAGAAGTACCAGAGTGTAGGAATACTCTGTTTCAGTAAAAGTAGAAAAGTATCAGCATCAACATATAGTGAAAGTAGTCATTGTACATTCATCCACATCTGTGAAGTAACTAAAGGCATTAAATACACGTAGTGGAGTAAAAGTACACGATTAACCTCTGAATTGTAGAGGACTAAAAATACACAATTAGCATACAATGGAAACACTTAAGTACAGTACAAGTACATCTAAATTATACTTGAGTATATGTACTTAGTTACTGTACACATCTTGTTGTAAACTAATAATGACTTTATGTAGATTACTATGACTTGGTCTTTGTTTATTGTTTGAAGAGTAAACACTTGAACTTAATGCTAACTTTAACAGCTAGGGAAACTCCCTTCATTAGAAGACACGCACTTCAATTAAAGTAATATTAATGAGTTCTAAAGTCTCACCTTCTGTCTGAGGTTTCCTACTCGCTTCCATGCTCTCTTTCTATCAGAACAAGAGCTTTAATTAATGTTTAATTTGGTTTAAATCCGGAGAAAAGAGACTTCCTCCTTCAAAGCTAACAGGATGATAAAGCTAACAGGAACGTAAACACGTAGCTTCCGGTTATGTCTTTCAAAATAAAAGCACGGTAACCGGAAGGTAAACCCGCGGCTTCTGGTTAGCTCTTTCAAATTAAAAGCATGTGTTTAAAAATGAAAACATAGATTATAAAGTGGATTTAAATGTCTAAAATATATGCAGAGGTGTAATGTAGAGTACTGTAACATTATATTATCAAAGACACTATTAGATAAAGGGCATGCACAAAATATTAAGAATTAAATTAAATTCAGATTTTAGTTAATATAAATTATAAATCAAGATATATTATCATATTTTATTATAGGCTAAACTACCCAATAATCCCACATTCACCAAAAAGTGAAGAACACATTAATGCACCCATCATTTGATTACAATAGCAAAATATCTGGTGTTTAAATCAATCAATCAATCAATCAATCAATCAATCAGTCAATCAATCAATCAATCAATCAATCTATCAATCAATCAATCAATCAATGTTTATTTATAGCCCAATATCACAAATGTTACATTTGTCTCAGTGGACTTCACAGTTTTGTACAGAATATCAGTATGACAATACGACACCCCTCTGTCCTTAGACCCTCTGTCCTCAGACCCTCTGTCCTTAGACCCTCTGTCCTCAGACCCTCTGTCCTTAGACCCTCTGTCCTCAGCCCCTCTGTCCTCAGCCCCTCTGTCCTCAGACCCTCTGTCCTCAGACCCTCTGTCCTCAGACCCTCTGTCCTTAGACCCTCTGTCCTTAGACCCTCTGTCCTCAGACCCTCTGTCCTCAGCCCCTCTGTCCTTAGACCCTCAGACCCTCTGTCCTCAGACCCTCTGTCCTTAGACCCTCTGTCCTTAGACCCTCTGTCCTCAGACCCTCTGTCCTCAGACCCTCTGTCCTTAGACCCGCTCTGTCCTCAGACCCTCTGTCCTTAGACCCTCTGTCCTCAGACCCTCTGTCCTCAGACCCTCTGTCCTCAGACCCTCTGTCCTTAGACCCTCTGTCCTCAGACCCTCTGTCCTTAGACCCTCTGTCCTTAGACCCTCACATCGTACAAGGAAACACTTCCAGAGAAACCCCACAGTCTAAAGGGAACATGGAGAACCCTCAGGGAGAGCAGCAGAGGAGGGATCCCTCTCCCAGGACGGACAGACGTGCAATAGATGCCGTGTGTAAATTGAAAAGATAATACATTTGCAACACAAATAAATCAAATTAAAGTGTATTTATATCACAACACAACTCGGTGGGCTTTACAGAAACAAACATTGTAAAACATTAAACATTTCAAAGCTTTATTTGACCAGGTGAATCCCATTGAGATCATCGATCTATTTTTCAAGGGAGACCTGCAGCAAGTCGGTTCACATGAAACATCAGAAAACAATAAGGACATCACATGTACCGGTACCAACAGTACCATAGCATCTATCCGAGCTTTAAAAACATGCAGTGGAACCAAATGGCTCCGTTTCCATTCTGTTTGCAGACCGTTCCGAGTTAGAGGAGCTGCGCACATAAAAGCCTTCGTCCCGTCAGTCCTAGCACTCGGCACAGGTAGCAAGACCACATCCTGAGATCTCAGGCAGCAGCTAGCTGCCACTCCGCGTGTGATCAGAGCAGATGGACGGTGGTAGTTTACCCAGCATGGCTTTGTAGACGTACCAGTGACCGAGCCTCCGTACGGTGAGTGAAGGCATGCAGGGTGCCGTGACGAGTGCTTTACAGTTAGTAACTCATCTCAGAGCGCTGGGAGAGGCGGCTTCTAACTTGCTCAGGTGCATTCAGATAGATCGGATCACCATAGTCCAGCACAGGTCAAAAGGTCACAGAGACTAGCCTTTCTTAAAATGAATTAAGATACAACAAAAAGACAATGAAACATAAAATAAACTACCATAACATGTAGGAGGCGGAGCATGGGGAATAATCAGAAACCAGCTCTAACGTTTGGGGCTTTAAAGTATATGTTGATACTAGTTTACTTACAGTAAGTACACATTTGAATGCCCTACTTGTACTTGTGAGTACTTCTGAGAATATGTAACCGTGAAAAATCTACTTTCCATTTGTGATTTCCAAGACCCTGTAAAGAAAGTAAATAAGAGAAGACTTTAAGACCAGATTAGTTTATTGATCCAAGCAGTTTATTTACAACATTAATGCAAAAATCAGACTTTATTTACAATTAGAAACCGTGGTTTCCTCAGACCTTCATTTTAACGTGGTACTTCTCGTACACGCTGTAAAACAACAGCTAGGAGGATAACACATCTAAACTACCCTCGGTTAATCCTTCACTCGTCCTCGATAAATATCGCCTGTAAAGTGGCTTCAATATAACGCTCTTCATTTCCCCTTAATAATTCAAAGCTAAAAGAGAGAGAGGCAACGTGATTAAGTCGCCCACGATGCCAGCGTCCGCATGTCGTCCTCGTCCTCAACTCTCTTCTTAGTGGCTGCAAAGAGAAGGAAAGTTAATCGGGTTATTATGGGATAGTCATCAGGGTTAATCAGCTGTTCTTGTTTCTTCTTCTGCATTAACTCGGTCACTGACGACATTTAGCCGACTGCGTGTGTTCATCTCTGAACACACGCGCTTTACAGATACACACACATATCAGACGTACATGTAGCGTCATGTGAAGTGTCTTGCCCAAGGACACAGCGGCTTTGCAGACGCAGCGGAGGAGGCGGGTTGCGCCCCCTTGATCAATGCACAGCCCACTGCGCCACACCTCAAAGTCATCGAGGCGCTTTACAAGTACACACTAGACTCCTGGAGCTAGACTCCTGGAGTGCTAGACTCCTGGTGCCAGACTCCTGGTACTAGACTTCTGGAGTGCCAGACTCCTGGAGTGCTAGACTTCTGGAGTGCTAGACTCCTGGAGTGCTAGACTTCTGGAGTGCCAGACTCCTGGTGCCAGACTCCTGGTACTAGACTTCTGGAGTGCCAGACTCCTGGTGCCAGACTCCTGGTACTAGACTTCTGGAGTGCCAGACTCCTGGCGCTAGACTCCTGGTGCCAGACTTCTGGTACTAGACTTCTGGAGTGCCAGACTCCTGGAGTGCTAGACTTCTGGAGTGCTAGACTCCTGGAGTGCTAGACTTCTGGAGTGCCAGACTCCTGGTGCCAGACTCCTGGTACTAGACTTCTGGAGTGCCAGACTCCTGGCGCTAGACTCCTGGTGCCAGACTCCTGGTACTAGACTTCTGGAGTGCCAGACTCCTGGTGCCAGACTCCTGGTACTAGACTTCTGGAGTGCCAGACTCCTGGCGCTAGACTCCTGGTGCCAGACTCCAGGCACTAGACTCCTGGTGCCAGACTCCTGGTACTAGACTTCTGGAGTGCCAGACTCCTGGCGCTAGACTCCTGGTGCCAGACTTCTGGTACTAGACTTCTGGAGTGCCAGACTCCTGGTGCCAGACTCCTGGTACTAGACTTCTGGAGTACCAGACTCCTAGTTCTAGACTCCTGGTACTAGACTCCTAGTTCCAGGAGTCTGGTGCTAGACTCCTGGTGTGCTAGACTCCTAGTTCTAGACTCCTAGTTCTAGACTCCTGGTACCAGACTCCTAGTTCTAGACTCCTAGTTCCAGGAGTCTGGTTCTAGCCTCCTGGTTCTAGAATCCTAGTTTCAGGAGTCTGGTGCTATACTCCTGGTACCAGACTCCTAGTTTCAGGAGTCTGGTGCTATACTCCTGGTTCTAGACTCCTGGCGCTAGACTCCTGGTGCCAGACTTCTGGTACTAGACTTCTGGAGTGCCAGACTCCTGGTACTAGACTTCTGGAGTACCAGACTCCTAGTTCTAGACTCCTGGTACTAGACTCCTAGTTCCAGGAGTCTGGTGCTAGACTCCTAGTTCTAGACTCCTGGTACCAGACTCCTGGTACCAGACTCCTAGTTCTAGACTCCTAGTTCCAGGAGTCTGGTTCTAGCCTCCTGGTTCTAGACTCCTAGTTTCAGGAGTCTGGTGCTATACTCCTGGTTCTAGACTCCTGGTACCAGACTCCTAGTTTCAGGAGTCTGGTGCTATACTCCTGGTTCTAGACTCCTGGTACCAGACTCCTAGTTCCAGGAGTCTGGTACCAGGAGTCTGGTACTAGACTCCTGGTGCTAGACTACCGGTACCAGACTCCTAGTTCCAAGAGTCTGGTGCCAGACTCCTGGTGCTAGGATGGGTTAAAAGCAGAGAACACATGTCACTGTGTGCTCTGCATGTGTGCCCTTAAAGAGGGTTTCATTCCTCCCAATTCTAATCTATGTAAAATATTCTGGATAAATTACAAATGCTCTCTAAAAGACTACAGCAATAGAAATGAAAACTAAGTGACAAAAGTAAAATATTACAGTGTTGAGAGGTTTTATAGAGAATGTGATTATTATTGCATATTGTCTGTCTTGTCCTCTGCAGTAATTTCCTCTGATATACTTTTACCTGGTCACTGCCAACATTTAGCTTACTGTATTTATTTATTTATTTCTGACATGGATATAGATTACTTCTCCTGCATTTACTCAAGTACAAGATCTGAGAACTTCTACTTAAGATCTGAGTTCTTCTCCCACCTCTGAGTAGAAGTACGATTAGGAAAACTTAGAGTATAGGAAGTACTGCAGTAATCCCTCTGATATGTGTCTCTTACTCGCTCGGTGACTGCTGGGTCTCGCTGAGGGCAGTTTGCTGCTCGGCACGCTGGGTAATCCTCCCATCCTCTTCATGTTCTCCTCCAGCTCCTCCTGCTCCAGCTCCTCCAGTTCAGCCAGCAGCTCGTCCTGAAACCAGGGAAGTAATCAGATTACTGTCTCTAAACATTGGGGCACGCAATGACTTCTAACACATTTGGGTTCAACATGTAAGAAGTAGAAAATACAGGTATTTGAGTTCAACATGTAAGAAGTAGAAAGTACAGGTATTTGAGTTCAACATGTGAGAAGTAGAAAGTACAGGTATTTGAGTTCAACATGTAAGAAGTAGAAAGTACAGGTATTTGGGTTCAACATGTAAGAAGTAGAAAGTACAGGTATTTGGGTTCAACATGTAAGAAGTAGAAAGTACAGGTATTTGAGTTCAACATGTGAGAAGTAGAAAGTACAGGTATTTGAGTTCAACATGTGAGAAGTAGAAAGTACAGGTATTTGAGTTCAACATGTAAGAAGTAGAAAGTACAGGTATTTGAGTTCAACATGTAAGAAGTAGAAAGTACAGGTATTTGAGTTCAACATGTAAGAAGTAGAAAGTACAGGTATTTGGGTTCAACATGTAAGAAGTAGAAAGTACAGGTATTTGAGTTCAACATGTAAGAAGTAGAAAGTACAGGTATTTGAGTTCAACATGTAAGAAGTAGAAAGTACAGGTATTTGAGTTCAACATGTGAGAAGTAGAAAGTACAGGTATTTGGGTTCAACATGTGAGAAGTAGAAAATACAGGTATTTGGGTTCAACATGTAAGAAGTCAAAGTAAAAAATCGTCAGAGAAATAAGTAGTGGAGTAAAGTACTGAGACCAGAAACATGTACTTAAGTACAGTAACAAAGTATTTGTACTCCACTACTTCCCACCTCTGGTTCTGTGTAAGCGGTTCTGTTCTGTAGGCTACAGTGAAATATCCGTACCTCGTCAAACGTCTCTCCAAAAGGTCCGGAGATGGCGTCGCTGATTTCTCGAGCGACGTCTTGTTGCTCCGTGATGTCCTGCATCAGATCGTCGATCTTATCAATGTCCCTGAGAACGGACGGTGAGAGGACAGGAGAATCAGAATCCCTTTATTCGTCCCACAGAGGGGACATGTACATTTGTCCCAGCCGAAAGGAGCCAACGACGGCTTCATGTTAACTATTATTTACAAAATACACATCCTGTAACAGTTCTGAAGACTTAGCAGCCAGGTATATATAGCACATCATTTGTATTTCACAGCCAGGGGTGTTATAGCAGTGTGTGTGTGTGTGTGTGTCTTTAGGAGTTTACACACAGCTGATCAAAACAACACACAGATTAGATTTCCTTTCTGCTCAGTTCTCTCACATGTTCTCGTGGACCTGCTTCATGGCCTTGGCAGCGAAGCCCATGTTCTTCAGAACCTCAGTGTTGGTGTGAGAGTTCTCCAGAGCCTCTCTCTGGAACTCGATGGTGGACAAAGTGCCGTCGATCTGCGTCAGCTGCTGCTCCAGACGCTTCTTCCTCTTCAGCGCCTGCAGGGCGGCTGGGACAGAAACAACACGGAGACTCATGTTTTTATTTCTCAGACAGCGCCTAAATAAATACCTGGCAGTGCTGGGCGTCACAGACTACAAAGGATCCTCCCTTTGGTACGTATAGTCTGAGGTGATTCAACAGGCAAGGCTTCACCCGAGAAACCATTAGCTGAGACTCAACTTTGCATCCAACCAGAAACACTTATATTTAATATCGAATTCTTTCACAATAATATCCTGCAAGATCTGAGTACTTCTACTTTTACTCAAGTACAAGATCCGAGTACTTCTACTTTTACTCAAGTACAAGATCCGAGTACTTCTACTTTTACTCAAGTACAAGATCCGAGTACTTCTACTTTTACTCAAGGTCTGAGTACTTCTACTTTTACTCAAGTACAAGATCCGAGTACTTCTACTTTTACTCAAGTACAAGATCCGAGTACTTCTACTTTTACTCAAGTACAAGATCTGAGTACTTCTACTTTTACTCAAGGTCTGAGTACTTCTACTTTTACTCAAGTACAAGATCCGAGTACTTCTACTTTTACTCAAGTACAAGATCCGAGTACTTCTACTTTTACTCAAGTACAAGATCCGAGTACTTCTACTTTTACTCAAGTACAAGATCCGAGTACTTCTACTTTTACTCAAGTACAAGATCCGAGTACTTCTACTTTTACTCAAGGTCTGAGTACTTCTACTTTTACTCAAGTACAAGATCCGAGTACTTCTACTTTTACTCAAGTACAAGATCCGAGTACTTCTACTTTTACTCAAGTACAAGATCCGAGTACTTCTACTTTTACTCAAGGTCTGAGTACTTCTACTTTTACTCAAGGTCTGAGTACTTCTACTTTTACTCAAGTACAAGATCTGAGTACTTCTACTTTTACTCAAGTACAAGATCAGAGTACTTCTACTTTTACTCAAGTACAAGATCCGAGTACTTCTACTTTTACTCAAGTACAAGATCCGAGTACTTCTACTTGTACTCAAGTACTTCTACCACCTCTGCCTGGATATAAAAACTGAATCTGATATATTTAAACAACCTCTTTAATACTTGTTTACCTGTGTTGTTTCTCTGAAAACGTGTCCAAAATACTCCATGTGTGTGTAATAGAAACACACACACACACACACACACGTATACATATGTGTGTGTTTGTACCTCTCTTGTTTTTGGTGCCGTTCTTCTTGGCTATGGTCAGCTCCTGCTCGATCCTCTTCTCCAGGTAGTCCTGTTTCTTGGTCAGCATTTCCTCCGTCTCCCGCAGTTTGTGGATGGCCTCCTGCGGGGAAGGGCCTCCTCTGGACCGGCTGTGTTTGGACTTCGAAGAGCTGGAAGAACCGGAGCTGGAGCTCCCTTTGAATAACTTCGCGATTTTACTCATGTTAGCAGCTTTTCAGGTGAAACAGTAGCTTCGTGCCTCCCAGCCTCGCTGCCCTACTTCTTCTTTCAGACGGGTCGGTTGGGGCGGATTTTCCTGTTGGACTGCTTTCAATTCAAACCAGCCAGTGAACGCACCTTTCAACACACCTTTCACACCATTACCTGAATGACGTCATGACACCTGACACCCTCCCCAGGTCGGTTACAATTCAAACATGTTTTTAAAGTTTTTTTTTTATTGTAAGAAAATGATTATAAATTAATTAATACTCTTACACTATTAAAATAAAGTAAATACATATAAATCTGTCGTAGTGGGTGAAACTCGGTCACGTGGTTTCAACACACTTTTTACACCTGAGTGACGTCATGACACCTGACAGATCGGTGACAAATTAAAAAAGTTTCCAACGTTTTATTTTTATTTTAGGGAAGAAAATAATACTAATTTGTTTGTATTATTAAATATAAACGTTACACTGCTAACACCCATGGTCGTAGTGGGTGAAACTCGGTGACGTGGTTTCACTGCTGGGGTCAAAGTTCGTGTTGACATCAGGAAGTATTCAGACTGTTAAAACATGTCTTCAGACCAATCGACAATATAGAGAAGATTTAATGTTGTTTTCTTTCTCATGTATTATTATTTGTATTTGTTTACCCCTGCCATCCTCCTGCTCCACTCTCATCCAGCAGGTGG